>PVIJ01004121.1:0-122744 GCA_004024925.1 Scalopus aquaticus | reverse complement strand
CTCACCCCTTGCTGTTCAAGGTCAACTGTGACTCTTTATCAAACCACAGGAGCAGTGCCTCCTGGGAACGGACAAATTGAGTGAATGGATAAGTCCGTACCTCTTGCCCTTAGTGACTGAGGGTCTACAAACGTGTGACCACTATGCAGAGTGAGGCAAAACTGAGGGTACACTCAAATTACGAAGCACAAGCAGTACCTAGATTTGATGGCAGCTCTGCTTCCTGGCTCCTTACACCCACTCGGCTCACCTTGTGACAAAATGCATAATCCAAACAAGCTTCTCCCAAATGGATTCAGTGCTCCCGGCCTCACGGATAATCTGCAGACAGGCAGACCACGGATGTTGGGTCAGGCAACCCCCCAGTGAGAGAGAGGGGAGCCAGAGCAGGCTGCACAGTGCGGGGTGCTGCTCGAGAGCAAGATCCTGACCTCTTCAGGGACAGAAAAGGGTCTCACCGAACACCGGATTTAGGGCTTTCTGGAGGGTGGGTATGATGATGGGGATAATAGGGGCACTCCCAGTCCCGCCCTGGCTCTAATCTCATTATCAAGGCATCTCACTGATCAGCTCCTGGGGTCCCTGGTTATGCATCAGTCAAAGGCCCCCCGGGCCCTCCTGGTCACACCTGGTGATGCAGACCCTTCCCAGGGGGATCGAGCTTTCTGCTCTTGCTTTGAGGGCACCTAGTAGTATTGGGCTCCTATAACTGACCGGGCACTTCTGACATTGCTTAGAAAGGCAGAACCGTAGGTCATAAGAACGGTGGCCAACACCCGATAGGATTAGGAGACCCACATTTATTTTACAGAGAAGAAAGGTGGGAGGAGGGCAGCAAGGCGAAGGTCTTTTAGTTGGTTCTAATTACTTTTTTGTCTAAATGTTTTTATTTGAAACAAATCGTTGCACCAAGCAGAGCTTCCTTTCCCCACTCCAGATGAACACAGTGTGATGGGGCAAACATTTGGCAGGACAGTTCCAATAGGTGAACATCCTTCGACTCACTGCAGTTGGGTAACTTCATAAGCAGTTGTTCTTACACAACATGTTAACCCCGAAGTACTAATGACACACGAAAGGAAATGGTTTGAATTTTGTGTGGGGAGCATGTTCTATAAATGCCGAAAGGTGGGGGGGGGAAGACAATCACTTCCCACTCTTTAAAAAACTAAATAGTTCAAAGTAGAATTTCCATCATCCCCTTTTCTCCCATAATAAAGTAGCGCTAGGTTTTGACCCCCAGATTTGGTTTTCATCCTGCTCATTTACAAAGTGTTTCCCCATGTGACTTGCATCACGAGGGTTTTGAATAACAGTTCATTCACTCTGAGGAGAGGTGAATCTTACTCCTTTCTCCTCTTCTTGCCCTCATGCCTCTTCATATCCATGATCATATTGGACTTCACTGATGTCAGGTTTAGGCAGAAACTATTGTGGATATCAATTGCTCATGAAAAGTAAGATTTTAAGCAGAACAAGGACAGATGAGTAAAGACAACGTGGCCTATATATTGTGGAATACTATGCAGCTGTAAAAAGATGAATTCTTGCCATTTGTGACAACTGGAGGCAACTGGAGGGGATGATGCTAAACAAAATAAGTCAGAAGGAGAAAGACAAATACCAGATGGTTTCTCTCATGTAGAATATAAATAAAATGAAACCAAAGACAAACCCTGGAAATCTGAATGTAGAACCGAGGCTATCAGAGGGGAGAGTATGGCTAGAGAGTAAGTGCAGATGGGGTCCCAAAGGACTATGGTGGAGGACGATGGGTGCCTAGGTGGGGGATGTGGGGTGGTAACATCTGCAGAGGTGGGATTCTATACCTCTGGATCATATACAGCGTTGTCGTAAACAGGGCTTCCTCAGTTACAAAGCAGAAGAGCTGAAGCGGGAACTCACAAACCAGGGTTCTTTAGTGTATTAGGTTCCCTAGCTCACAAATCAACACCCTACCTGGGTGAGTACAGACTCTAAAAGGAGATGATGGATGTGGGTCACCTGTGCCTGCACTCCCCTTCTGTGGCCACGGAGACTCGCCAATCCGTCACAGCCGTTTGGTCCTTTGGGCCCCAGTTTGCTCCAGAACACTCTGACTCAGGTGCTCCAGTCAGTCAGCAGCAGTCAATCCGGGTGACAGACTGCTATACCCCTCATTCTCCAAGGGAAATGAAGATGAGCTCACTAGAATGAAACTGACTGTGAATTATCAAGTGTAACTTGAACTGAAGGTGTGCTCACAAAATAGTCATTGCAGCAAACTTCCAGGTGCTTGGAAGCCAAGGAAGTCCTTTGCAGGAAAATGAATGAAGCTATTCTGGCAAAGGAACTCGCCCGGCCCAGCAGCTTCTAAGAACGGGCCATTGTCAAGACAGGATTGGTTCACTCAGCTCTCATCTTCTGAAGCCCATTCTAACGCCAGGCGCTGTGCTGGTTCCTGGAGGCTGTAGGGGGGGTCAGACACACACTGCGGCGTGGGGGGAGAGATCTGACTGCTTGGCGGGCAGGACGCAGGAAAGGGCTGAGGTAAAGGCATGAGGGGTCAAGAAGAGATGACCTTTTGTGGGTGTGACTCAGGCCTGCCTGTTTTACTCACTTTCACCTCTAAGTCACCAAGGGGCAGAAAACACTAGAGGTTCACTCCTGAGAGCCTCTGCCCTTTGGAAGTTATTTCTGAAGCAGAGTTGGAGCTATACGTAGGTGACCATTGCCTCAGTTCCTGGTTAAAGTCCGCCGAGATTCAGACTAAATAGGATGGACCTTTCTTGTCGGTTTCACAATTTTGCTCCAACCATCCTGGTGTTGACAGGCAGGTAAGACGGCAGGACCAGAGCACATCAGGGGACACGGCCTCAGCAGTGTGGTGACAGCGCGACTCCTGGGAGAGTTCGGTTCAAATCTCTCACACACCACTCTTACTTGAATATACTCAGGTTTATAACTCTTGGTGTTTTGATAACGGAGAGACGTGCATTGCCGCTAGACTCATATCCAGCAGCACGAGGACTCGAAGCCATGGAAACAACATGTCTGATTATGTGAACTATGAAAGGCAATCAGATTTTGAAAACCTGAGAAACAAAACCACCATTTCCTTTTTTCTTATGAACTGTCTCACAACTATATTGATTTGTACACACACATTCATGAGTGTGCCCCCCTCTCTGTATATACATTGCACATCACATATACATATATGTATATGTTTCATTTCACTAATAATAAACCCAGGGAGGTCTATATATCTTCACCAGGGTCTAGAACTCTCACTAGGGTCATCCTGAAGTCTTAGTAGTTGACCCCATTGATCTTCAGATTTTGTTTTACAGAAAATGGTCGCAGTACCGTGTCTTGCATGTGTGACCACAAAGCCTTTCATGTCTACCTTGCTGTGTCCTAACACCTTCGAGAGCGATAAAGGCACCCAGTTTCTGGTGAGGAAACTGAGGCTCTTGAAGGTTCAGTGAACTGTGCAGAGTCCTCGGCCAGCAAGGGAGCAAGAAAGACTTGATCACACTAATCCTGCCAGGGCCAGCTACTGCCCCCTCCCCCCTCCCCAGCTCTGGGTCCAGCAGGAGTTACAGGGGGCTCTTACCCTCTGGGCTACTTTGGGGGTTCTTCCCTTATACTCTCAATATTGGGCAGGTTTAATAATCGAAGGCCAATTTTTAAAACCTTCTTAGTCTAGATTCTCAGCTACAACTGAGACAAAGAATTTCACCAGAACATCCTGTTACGTGGCACAGGTTGGCTCATTAGTGATCTCCAGGCTGCCGCCACCTGCTTGGAAGTCAAAGGGGCCCGAGTGGGAATCCGGGGGTGCTGCTCTCGACTTGTGTGAGGTGGGGGAAGTCTTCTTACCTCCTCTAATTCTCAATGGTTCTAAATTTGTGAAATGGGTGTTATAATCGTCCACAAGCACAGTAAGAGTAGTCATGATAATATGTATTAAGTGTCTTTCATTTATAAATATACATATAGTGGCACAAGAGTAGTCAATAACTGATAGCAGTTGTACCAGCTGCTTCAATGATACAGGCAAAACCGCCCCTAGCAAACATCTCAAGGCAGGAATGTTTGTCTTTAGCATCTAGGACACCCTCTTCTGTCTCCCGGAGCCCTGAAGCCTTCGGGGATCTTCCCACTCTCCTTTCTACTTGAATCCTTCACTAAGCTACCCCACCGACTTTGCTAGCCCTGCGAAAGGACTCTTCTTGGTCATAAGAATTAAATGAGATCATGCATTGAAAGAGATTACTCGGGATCTGACACCATTAATTGCACAAGAAATGAGTTGCTATTGTCATTTTCAGTGTTGTGATTACGACATTCCCAAGAACCTGCTTTTTTAAAAAATGCTCCTCTTACCATAATCTCATTCCTAACTCTCAACAGTCTTCTCTAACGAGTTGCCCAATAAAGTGACAACGAGTTACAATAGTGACATAATATGTTTCACTAAGAACAGAAGTTCTGAAATCACACAGCTTGACTTCAAGTCACAGCACTACTCCTGACTTGCTGTATAACCTTATACAAGGTAGCCAACCTCTTTGATTCTCAATTTTTCTCTTCTATACAATGGTGACAGTAGTGTGTTCCTTGCAGGTCTATAAACAGTATTAAATGAGATAATGTAAGTAAAGCATTGGCATGAATGAGGCTGAGAGCACAGTAAGTACTCAGTAAATGTCACCTCTCATTGCTTTTATTATTCATGTCACTATTGTGTATCATGTGCTAGAACCAGGATGGGGAGATGAAAGGCAAAAACACAGTTCTCTTACTCCAGAAATTTAATCTTACTCAAGAAGAGGACCTCAGAGGTTCTTAGTTTCCTAAAGAGCTTTTAATACTGTCATGGCTCGTCCCTATTTAGTCAGAATTTCTGAGGAATATAACCTGAGCATTGAAATATTTTCAGGTGGTTTGACTATGTAGCCAGAGTTGGGAACCACTGATCAGGAGTAGGGGTTGGTAGATATTTTTGGGGAAAGGGCCAGCAAGTAAATACCTTAGACTTTGTGGGCCAAGCACTCTCTGTTGCAAATACTGAACTCTGTGGTTTAAGCACAAAGGCAAATGTATGTAGACCATACATACAGGAGTGGGCATGACTGTTCCAATAAAACTTACAAGAAGACAGGCCATAGTTTGAAGTCTGATACAGAGTATCAAAGTAAAGTATGGCAGATGCATGACAAGCAAAGAAGTGCATTCAGGAAGCCGTGAAGTTTAAACTGAGTCTTGAAAAGTAGGTAAGAGTTCATCAGGTGAGTTGGTGGGGAAGAAAGATTTTCCAAAGAGGGGGGGAAACAAGGTGACGGCAATAACTGTTAAGTATGAAGATTTGGTAGACCTGAAAATATTTGGTATGTTGTGAGTGTACATTAGTTGTTAGGGGAGAAGTAGATTAACCTGGAGAGAGAGGAATAAAGACGCAGGAACCAGACCATGACAAACTTTATATATTGGGTTTAGGAGTCTAAACTTTATCTTGAAGAGCACAGGGAGCAGTTGCATTATCAGAATCACATTTTCAAATGCGCACCCTGACAGGGAGGATGAAGGATGGGGGGTGTGCAACAAAGAACTAGCAGTTAGGGAACAATTACAGTGATGGCGTGAGAAGTCACAAGAGTGTGAACTAAAGTAATTACTGCAGTGACGATAAGTGGAGGAATCCAAAATACATGAAGAAGCACAAGAGACAGCAGGAGGTGGATTGATTGAATTTAGAGGGGGCGATTAGGGACGGAGTACATCAAAACTGGAGCCCAGATTCTGGTTTTTGCAGCTGAGAGCATTTGGTGCTATGCCCTGATAGAAAGAGCACTAGCAACAGGAGCACCGATGAAGAGGAATGGAAAAAGCGAGAGTGGTTTCAGATACGTGGTGTTTGCAATGCTAGTGGGACACTGATGTGGATATAGTCAATAAATAGCAAGGCAATGAAGTTGGTGTGGGTAATAGGGGTGTGCAGTCAGTAGCATAGAAATGTAGTTAAAGCGGTGGTTTCTGATTAGTTCATCCATGTAGTGTGGATAAAGAAAAGGGATAAAAGAATCGTGACCATGGTAATATACATACATGAGAAGAGAAAGATGAAAAAGGTTATAGCCAGAGTGTTCCAGGAACACAGAGATAATGAAGTGACAGATACGGCTCCCATTTATGGAGGACTTGCAATGTATCAGAAACTGTACTAAACACTTTATATAGATCATCTTATTTCCAACAGCTCCCTGGGGTAGGTAATATTACTACTTCAATTTCAAGCTTGAGGAAACTGAGACTCAGGGTCAACTCGGCTCTGTCCTTCTATCTCCCTCTGACTTAAAAGGACGTGCTGTCAACTGCTATCCTTCCCTACCTTCCACAGGAAACCTAGGCTAAAGAATTCCAAGAAGGAGGGATTAGCCAATGCCAAATGCTTCAGAGATTAAGTGGAGTGAGGACAAAATGTGTCCTTAAACTCTGTCAAGAGCCAGACCACAGTTGGTTAATGAGTGAATTGGAGGTGAAGAAGCAAGAAAAAGCTTCCAAGGGTAGATGACTCCATCAAGATCTTGTGTGTGAGGAGCAGAGGAAGAGTGGAAGAGGCCAGGGAGTCTTGAAAGTGCTCTGTTTTGTTTTCATTCACTTTCAGTATGGGAAAGTAGGTTGAAATGCTCATTTGGAAGGAAGCTGTGGAGGGAGAAAGCTTGAAGACAGAAGAGTTGGGATGACTGTTGGCTTCAGGAACCAGGAGAGCCAGAATAAGGGGTGGTCAGAGTCCAGGACTGTCTCCAGAGAGGACTAGGGTCACCACTTCCATAGGGTTGGGGGAAAAAATTCAAGGCTTCAGAGGGATTCAGGAAAGAATTGCAAGGGTTGAGGGAGAACCTACTCAACGGTCTGTTTTCTCTGAAATCGGAAGTCTACCCCTCCAGACCCACACAGCTTCCATCCTTTTCCTTACTTCTCTTTAAAAGCAGAAGTTGGCCTAGATGGCTCTTCAGGTTGAGTTTGGTCAATGGGAGGCACCAGCAGAAGAGGGAGAGTGTGAGGCAAGTGAGGTCTAGATATTTATTCTACCAGTTTCCTTCTTAGTGGGTTGCTTCCGGTCAACTATTTCTCTCAACCACGGCTCCTGTCAGATAGTCATCTCTACAGTTTCCCTCTACAGATTCTAATGACTGCTTGTTCCCCTGGCCCCTGAAGCCTACGGATTTAACATTTCCCACTCTTGCTAGTGGTTCCCAGGGTCTGCGCTATGTCAGACCTTACACTCTTGGCTTCCTGAAAGTGCCTCCACCTTTGTAAATGAACTCTTCACTATCCGCATTTTAATCACCCAGTTTGGGTGTGACATCTGATTCCTGCCAAGCCCAGACTTACGGAGGAGGCAAGGTCATGTACTGAGAAAATGAGGGAGGTGATATGAGGAGTAGTTATAAGAATGGAGAAATGGAAGAGCTCTCTTGAGGAACGAAAGACAGAGCAGACAAGGATTGCTGGGGCCGAAAGCTGATCTTCTGCAGAATCAGAGATGGCAGTTTGTTGTCTCAGCCCATGGTAAGAATTTTACCAAGGGCCAAATGACTTAAGAGTAGTGGCAAAGAGTAGTTGACAAGCAGGCTGACTTAGGAGTAAGACTGGAGATAGAAGTCACAAAGCTAACTGGCTGCTGAGAGACTGAGGAAAATGGATAATATAATGACTGCATTTCGCCTTAAAAATACATAATCAAATAGTTATTTGAAAATTGGTTGGCTAAAAAGTTGAAACCTTGTCACATCTCAGCCAACCTAGCAGAACCCAAGCTAGGATGAGACAAGCCAAGTGCCCTGGGCACATATTTTAAAGAGACTCCTGCTCTCAGATGCCGGTTCGTACTTGTGTGAGCTTAGGAGTCATTGCCTCTTTAAATGTTGTCCCCTGAGTGTCTCCCTCGCTACACTAGCCCCTAGCACAGAGTTCTGATCCCAGAGACAACTATTAATATTTTGGCACATTCCTTCCAGTCTGTTCTTAATCATCTATCTATTTCACTAAGTTGAGGTCATACTGTTCACACGATTTTGTATACAGCTTCATTTACTTGACATTTTAATGAAATTGAATCTTCTTTAGCCCTGCTCTTATTATGTCTCTGTTCACTGGCAATACATACTCACTGCAGCAAATCCAGACAATACAGATAAGAAAAAAGAAGAAAATCATCTTTAATCTCACCATCCAGAGACAATGACTGTCATCCCTGGGCTGCATACTGAGATTGAGTCATGAATCAAACAAGTATTTCTGCTGTAGAAATATACTGCCAGCTTGTGGAAGGCTGTGCAGCGTGTTTGCAGCTAAGCACATGTAGACTTGGTAGAAAGGCTTTGGGACGGAAAGGAAAGTACCAAGGGTCACAACCTGAATTGGAAAACAAGCACCCCTCACTTTAAGAACCCTACATTTTACTCCTGCCATCAAAGAACCTATTTTTCCACCCAAAGTAAAAAGACTTAATCTGTGGTAAAATTATGTGAAAGACTTCTGAAAATTCACCTTGTTTGAATACTTAGTAATGAATGTTTGCCATGGTTCTTAACAACCTGTTAGCTTGTTTTGGGGCAACCCTTGTCCTGCAGTCCTCCAAGTGAGATATAATAGGGTGTCACGTTCCCAGGTGAGAGCAGTCTGGTTGTGGTTCTGCTAAGTGTAATTGTGATCGTTCTTAATAATACGTAATCACCATTGATAGAAGTCTTGGTGGCTCCATTATTTAGAGGAAAAGAAAACCCTTCCCTTTGACTGCCCCTGAGCTAGCTTTTCCACCTTACTTTCCCTCCTATTTCCTAATTCTTATAGGTCATCACCATTTCTGCCACTACCAGCACCGCCTTCATCTCCACTACTACCTCCACTTCCCCTCCCTCAGTCATTCTAGCAAACAGGATTACTTCCTGGGCCCCAAATTCACCCCTATTTTCCAGCTTTCCCTCTCCAATTCTGCTCAGATTGTTTCTAAAGCCTCACCTTTCCTCAGCATACCTGTTAAAATCTTGCCTTTCCAAACACCCAACCCAAATGACGATTCTAGTGTGAAGTGTTCCCAGTTCAGCCAACCAGAAATGATTTTCAGTTGGATTTCTGGTACAGCTCAGAGGGATATGGTTGGTTGTGTTTGTTTGAATTAAGTACCATTGTTTTACATCCTTGTTTGTTTTTTTGACAGTATTGGATTTCTTTCCTCAGGTGTGCTCACTGTGTTCTCCCACTACCAAAGCACTCATTGTCCTCCACCATACTCCATTATGCTCTCTCCCCCTGTCCACCTCCCCCCATCCCTTCCCTCTGCCCCTGCTTCCCCCCTCCCCTCCTGGATGTCTCAGATCCATGATCAACTTTCCATAGATGTTTGTCTTTGTCTGACCCTTTCTTTGGTTTCTCTATATTCCACATATAAGTGAAACCACCCAATATTTCTTTCTCCTTGAAATTGCAGGTGGCCTGGCCTTTGGGGGCAAATTCTTCCTGAATTACAGTTAGGCCCAAGGGACTAAAAACTTTCAGGCTCTAACAGTGCAGCTCTCCCAACAGCCTGGACCATAGCTTACTGGGATGAGTCAAGGACAGAACCAGAGTCCAAAATGTGTCTTCTGCTGCCATCGGTAGTGTCTACTATAAAAGCCAATTCAGTCCTATTGGTTGATGGGATTGTTGAGTTCTATATCTCTTTGTTGAGAAAGAGATTAACCCACAACATTTGGGGTTTTTTTTATATTTTCCCCCTGCAGTTCTATTTGGTTTTGCTTGGTGTATTTTGAAGCTCTGATATTGGCTATATAAGCGTTTAAGATAAATATGTCCTTTTGATGCTTTAACCCTTTTATTACTAAGAAATGATCTTTTTACCTCCGGTAGTATTCTCTCCTTTGAAATCTATTTTCTTTTATATGAACATTTCACTTTTCTTTTAGTGTTAAAATGGTTGTATTTTCCCATCCTTTCATGTTTAACCTTTTGGTCTTTATTATCTAAAGTGTGTGACTGTAAGCAGGAGATATGGTTAGTTTATTTTAATCCACTCAAAAAAAGTCTTTTACTTGAGGTGTATAATAGTTACTGCTGATTGCATAACACAGTACCCTAAAGTGAATGGCTTAAAGTAACCCATATTTATTATCTCAGTTTCTGTGGGTCAGGAATCTGGTTGCAGCTTAGCTGGCTTTGCTGATTTTAGGGTCTCTCGTTAGACTGTAATCAAGATGTTTGCTGGTCATTTCAAGGTCAACTGAAGGAGTATCTGCTTCCAAGTTCATTCATATAGCTGCTGGAAAAGTCTCAAATATAATTGGATGCTGTCTGAAGATACCAGTTCCTTGACACATAGATTTCTCCACAGGACTGCTTACAAGATGGCAGCTGACCTTCAGAGCAAACAAGCAAGAGAGGGTCAACAAGATGGAAACCATAATCTTTTTGTTACCTAATCTCCAAAGTGATATTCCAACCTTTTTGCCACGTTCTGTTCCTTCTATGAGTTGCTAATTACATCCTACACTAAAAAGGGAAAGGATTGCTCAAAGATTGAATAGTAGGAGGCAGAGATCATTGGGAACCATCTTAGAAGCTTCCTCCCAAGGGTCTTTAGACCATTTATATTTGATGCAATTATTGATATGGTTAAATTTAAGTCTTTGATTTTAGTGTTTATTTTCCTCATTTGCTGCCTGTGGTCTTTTCCATCTTTGTCTGCCTTCATTTGAATTAACTGAATTTTTTTATTCCATGTTTTCTCCAGTGTTGGTTATAAATCTGTTTTGTTATGTTAGTGCTTGTTTTAGGGTTTATGATATACATTTCTAACTTATCCCAGTCTGTCTTTGAGTAATATTATATCACTTCATGTGTAGTATTGCTATATGAAACTTAGTATACTTCTATTTCCCATCTTATTCTATTTTTTTTCTTTTCAAGGACTTTTTTTAAAGACTTATTTATTTATTCATACAAGCTGGAGTACAGACCAGGGGTGTGGGGCGGTGAGAGGGTTCACCAGAGACAGAGTGGGGAGCAGAACAGGCAGGACCAAAACACTGCTGAGGGGAGCAGCGGGCGAGGCAGGAGAGGTCTGCCGCACCATGTGGGAATCTCCCCGGCCAGGCATTGAACTTGCATCGCCGCTGCGGACAGCTCCACAGCGCAGCGCTTAACCGCTGCACCACTGGGGAGGCCCCCCACGTCTTATTCTTGATGCTATGTATTTTCTTTCACATTTACTATAAACCCCAAAATACAGCGTATATGTTTATATAAATTGTCACTCTTTTTAAGAGATTTAAATAAGAACAACTAGATTTACCCATGTAATCACCATTTTTGGTGTTCTTCATTTACTTGTTTAGAGCCTTACTACCACCTGGTGTCAGTCTTTCTGAAGGACGGACGATCCTGAAAATTTTTAGAGTGCATATCTTATGTTTTTTCCATCTTTTGTAGGTCCTAAGAAGTCTTTAACTTAGCAAAGATACTTCCACTGGTTATAGAATCTTGGGTAAATAATTTTTAAAAGTGTTTTGTTCTTTGAAGGTAATGTTCCACTGTCTTCTCGCTTGCACTCTTTCTGATGAGAAAGCCTCTGGAATCCTTATTTTTGTTGAGCAATTTGATTATGGTACAACATTTGACTTTTTTTTTACTTGGAGTTTGTTGAACAATTGAGTTTAGTTTTCATCAAATTTGGAGAATTCTCAGTCCCTCTCCTCCTGGGGATTCTGCCACATATAGGTTTCTTAAAATTGTCCCATGGTTCACTGATGTTCTTTTTGTTACATCTTTTTCTGTTATTTTGTATAGTTTGTATTGCTATGTCTTGAAGTTGACCGATATTTTCTCCTATAATGTCTTTAGTGCCGTTAATTCCTCCCAGTATATATTTTCATCGCATACATTGTAGTTTTCCAGAAATTCTATTTGGGTCTCTTTTTGTACCTTTCATGTCTCCTTTTTTTTCCCTGAAAGTTTGTATCATGAAAGGATGTGGGGCTAGTGGTGACGTCACTACCACTGACTGGTGGGTCCTAAATTCCCATTGGGCTTTCTCTCACATTCCCACGGGGAGTTTGAGATGCCTCATTACAGCCTATTAAGAATGGAAGTATAAGCTCCCCATCTTTGTTCAGGCAGGAGTCCATAGGATTTTCTGGCATGTTTGGCTGAAGTAGTGTTTATTTTCTGAAAGACGCCTTTCCTGGCCCCTTGGCTAAAAAGCACAACTTCCCTTGGGATTTTTCTGCTCACACCTATTGGTGTTTATGAGTTGCTGCCTTCTCCAACACCTAGCTCTGTAGAGTACAGACTAAGGGGTAAGGAAGGTGACCCAAGGATGCTTGCCAGAGGCTTGACCTCCGCTGAGAACGCTCACTCGTGTGAAAAAGGAGGTAGAAAGCCCCTCCCTGGAATAGCCTGCTGGTGCTGTGTGTCCTTGGAAGTGTCTCCCTGTCTCTTGAAGTGTATTTTGTGAAGAAATAGCTTGGGCAGATAAACACTAAGTAGGAGATTAGGCACAGCTGTGACCGAGACAGGGCACGTAGTCAGATGGGATATTGTTTTGGGAAAATGTATAAAAACGCTTGAAGAGTAATAAGGTGCTGCTTGAACTGGCTCACAGCCCCGTCTTCATTCCTGCATCTCGCTGTACCACGTTCTGCGTCCTTAGAGGCTCCACATAGCCCTAGATATGTAAGGCGAAAGGGAAAACCCAGAGACCATGCCATTGTGTTTGTTGGGTCCTGAGGTTTGAAGGTGATCTGACTTCTTTGTCAATCTTTCAGAGACTTTTAACGTTTTTAATACACAATGTGCAAGTTTTTTACTTTATTTGGCAGGAGAAATGGGGAGAAAACATCAAAGGCTTAAGACTTCCAACTCTGATCAACTCATAGATGTGGAGTTAGTTTATGCTCGAAATAATGACCTGAAATTGGGAATTTTGGAAGATTTCAACAGTAGAGTGCCTGATAATTTTGGAAGCAGAAGAAGCTGGAGGTAAAGAAAAGATTTTGGCAATAATCCTAGCCATAAGGCGATAAAGACATAAGATTGGTGACCGTATTAGGAACTGCCATGAGGGAATAAATGTGAAAAACATTTGAATGAAGAAAATTGTTTAGGTAAAAAGATTTAAAAGTTTGAGGTAAAATTTTAGAGAATATTAAATGCCTCACTCAGGTTTGACCTTGGGAAACTCTCTAAGACTTATATCATGCGATTAGAAATAAGACTAGCCCTTCTAGGGGTTTGTATTCATCAGCTCAGGCTATCATAACAAAATACCACAGATTGGGAAACTTTAACAACAGGTTTTTTGTTTTTGTTTTTTTTCCATTTGTGAGTCTGGAAGTCCAAAAGCTCAGTGCCAGCAAAGTTGGGTTCTGTAAGAGCTGTGCTGTTTTCTTGACTTTCAGATGGCTGCTTTCTCACTATATGTTCATATTGCCTTTACTGTGTGTATGTGTATGTGTGTGACGGGGAGAGAGAGGGGATGTTGTTTTCTAAGTTCCATTGAGTTAGTGCCCCCCTCATGACCTTGTTTAACCTAATTACTGCCTTAGAGGCCCCATCTCCATATACAATCATGTTGGGGGCTAGGCCGTCAGCATATGCCTTTTGCAAGAACATATTCAGTTATAAAGGGTAGTTTTTAGACATACTGCTAAAAAGATGGTGAAACTTCTTAAAGATTTATTTCTTTATGCATACAAGAGCTGGGGTGTAGACCAGAGGTGCGAGGGCAGATAAGAGGATTCACCAGGGACAGAGTGGGGAGCAGAACAGGCAGATCTACTGAAATAGACTGCTGAGGGGAGCAGTGGGCAAGGCAGGAGAGGTCTGCTGTGCCATGTGGGAAGTTCCCTGGCTGGGAATCGAACTTGTGCTGCAGTGGCTCTGGATAGTTGCATAGTGCTGACCCTTGTGCCACCAGGGAGGTCCCAGATTGTCAAACAGTTTTATGGGCAAAGAATTATGTTCATGATGGATAATGATGACTCTAAGCACTATTAACTTACATTGTTGTTATACAGACCTTTTCTAGTTGGGGAGAGTTGTAATAAGTCTGTAGAAATGTAGGGAGTAGATTAGTATAACTATCATCTTTAAGTCCCCAAAATAGTAAACATAATAGACTCCATCACCTTCCTTACCCATATTTTGTGTTTTCAAGATCAAAGAATCATGATGTGTCAGTAATGTGCCATTGATGTGACTGAAGAAGTCATCGGGATTATTTTTAAAATAACATTTTTCCCTGTTGTGACTCATGCTACGGGAATCAAAGTCATAGGGAATGGACATTATCCCGTGGCTGCCCTTAATACATTACATAGCTTTGACTCTACATCCTGGGCTCTGAGTTGGGCTATTAGTCTATAATGTCAGCTTCATTGAGTTAGTGCTTAATTGTGAGACATTGTGATTAGCCGGTGAAGTTTTAGAGAGGGAAGATTGATGTGTGTAAGCTGCACACACACAGCCCTGCCCTTTCATTAATCTTAGTCATCTCACTCTTCTGCTCGCACCCTAAGAAAGCTGTCTTCTTGACACTCCCCTCTGAGGCCACCAGCCCAGCTTGAGCCGGATCCCCCAAGGCTCTGGAGGCAGTGGGCCTTTCCCTCAGGTCTCGCAGAGCAGAGCGCCGCCCCATTGCTATTCCCTGAACCCGAGTGTCTTGCAATAATGCCCGCTGAGAATATAGAGCTATCTGCTCCCTGGCGAGGGCCATTTCAAGCCTTCCACACTGTCCTGGGGTGTAGGGTAAGTGAATTCATCAGGCTTTTACGCCACTAGACTCTGTGGCTGTCACCTGCGGCCTTGACCATGGGAGTGTGGGCGCGGGGCACATGTGCCTGATGGTGGACATCTGGAGTGTGAGTGTGGGCATGTGTAAGTGTGCACGCCTGAGCCTAGAGGTTGGGCTACAGGAGACGGAGAAGTCTATGAGAGGACGAGCGGCGTGACTATAGAGGAGGCAAGACCACGAGACAAGTCGAGAGAGAACCCAGAGAAAGTGTAAAGATTGCCTGGCTCCTCACCCCTGCCGGCCTCGTACCTGGCTGCCCATTCCATGGGGGCAGTGTGTTTTGTTAGAGGAGCAAATGTTCTTCTGTGAACATCTTTGCTGCTTGAAGAAGCCATTTTGAAGTTTGAGCCCCAGTCACACTTCTGAGATGAAACCATCAAAAGCTGAGAACATCTGGGGGAATCGGCCAGGTCTGGGCCAATGGAGACGTTTCTAGGCCCTGGCCATACAGAAAAGCCAGAGACTGACAGGACTGACAAGGAGAGGAAAGAGGCTGAGCCAGAGCAGCCAAGAGAGCAGGGCCCCAGCCCACCGGGTGCACAAGCCAGGCGGGAGGTTCTTCGGGCTGAGGCGGCTAAGAGGCAGGGCCCGGGACAGCAGTAGGTAGACTGGTGTGGCAAACATTACCCACTCCAGAACTCTGGTCCTGAATTGTGGATGTGTGCGATGACAGCGAGTGAGACTGAGGTGAAGAAAAGGAGAGACAGAAAGGGATACACAGGCAGAGAGCACATACCTCGGTGTCACTTGTCGCCCAAACAGAAGCACGCATGTCCCACAGCGCTTCAACGGTCCCAGAAGTGCCATCGCCCTCCCTCTGAGGCCACTTCTCCATACAGACACTAGAGTTTCCAGATCACTTGAATCACCTGAGACTTTCCTCTTCTGACTTGCCCTCTGCCAACCCTTTCCAGAAAGCCCAAACAGCAGTGACGAGTTTCCAAATTACAGACGCTTAGATAAAAGATGAAATTTTGTCTCGCCACAAAAATGTCCTAGCTGAGCTCATGTTTACTCAACGATCTAATTTTGCCACCTTCCAAAATAGCAGGACCCGGTGTAGAAGCCGCTGCACGTGCGTGTGGGGGTGGGGTGTTGAGACAAGTACAAAGAGGCACATCTGTGTAACTGAACTCCCCCACCCGTAATGATTTCCCAGCATCATCTGCGCGGAACCTTCCCAGCCACTGTAGCGTAGAACATGCAATTTACATGTGCAAGGGGCTTTCCTCCCTGCATCTCAGCATGTCAGCCGATACTCCTGGAGCTGACATTACCAGGAGACAGGATGTTGCCAAAGCAGGAAGCAGGCAGTGCTGGGTGGGAAAGGTGGTTTCCAGCAACATAAGGTAGCCCCGTCGCCGATCCCCGCCCCCCCCCCCCAGGAGGCTGCTGGGCAGAGCGTGCCCCTCTTCCCCTCCCCTTGGGCTTTCCTAGAGCCCTGGGCCAACTGGAAAGATGGGCATCGTGTGCATGCTTTTAAGTGACACCATACTTTACAACCCCTATTTCACATTTTATTCCTTGAAAACGGGGCAAGGGCCAGCAGTTGACAAGGACCTAAGAAGTGAGCGATTTGCATTTTGCGGCTTTGGGAGCAAGCCCTTAAGTGCCCTCACACCTGGGCCTTCAAGAAATACGATGTTTCCCAGCGTGCTCTCACCCTCGGGTAAACAGATGTGAAGCAGGCGCGGCGCCGCCTGCTGGGCAGACCGTGTTCCTCGGTAACCAAGGCCCAGCGCACTTCCTCCCCCACCCTGGGGTGCATTGGCCAACTCTCAAATGAACATTACCCCACCCCTCATTTCAGAATCCTAGAACTCAGCAAGGCGCTCTCATTGTCCACATGCATTCTGTTCTCGCTAAAAAAGGCACACAGGCCTCAATGGGCATTTTTGGATTCGATTCCTCTGCCTACAATTACCTTTAATAATAATAACGCTTGAACGGAGACATAATGCGGGAGCCTGGAACGCTGCCGTGGGTGTTTAATTGGCCCTGCCTTTCGCAAAATCCGAAATGAAAACAAGGCCACTGAAGAAGGCCCTCTCCCGCTGGGCGCTTGGGGAAGACGCTCGCTGTGCCACCAGGTCCCAAGCAGCGTTCCATGCCCCTCTGCCAGTCCTTCAATTAGCTCGTCAGGAGCCCGGGCACTGGTGCTGTTTAGCTTCCTGGACTGACTCGGTTCCCGGGAGGGCTGTTCTTTTCAGCCAAATCTATTTTTGTGGTGGTCTGGCAACACCAAAATGTTCTTCCTCGTGAAAAGATCTGGCACTTTTGTTGGTTTTCTTTGGCTATGGTGGGGCCCCAAAGTAAAGTTGGAAGGTATCAAGGAGACTTTAGAACAGCCGGTTCCCAAAATCTGGGTTCTCAAGGTAGGATCAAAAGAACCCTGGGGTTCCCTGGGAACTTTTCCGCCTTTTTCCAACTATGTGTCTGCAAATGGCAGGTTTTTCTGCACCTACAACATCCCCAGCAACACAGCCGCAGGCTGAACGCTGACGCAGATGTGAGAATCCAGCTGTCTCCCATTAAGCCAGACCTCAAAGGTTTGCAGACATGTTTGTGACTGTCCCTTTTCTAAGTTTTCTTTGGGAAGCTACTTTTTCAAAAAATATTTGTCATGGGCTTGTTCTTTGTCAATGAATTAATCAAATGTTATTTTTAAATTTTAAATTTATTTTTAAATTTCAGTTTCCATTTCTAACAGGTTACATGGCAAAAACCCTTTGGAGCTTCTCAGGAACTGTTAAGCATGTGACAGGCTGCTGAGACAAAGTGGGGACTTCGCCCTTGCCGGGTTTAGGAGAGTTCAGACACGGACACACGGGGGTGGGGGAATGGGGGGACTCCCCCGGCTGAGATCTGGGCCTCAGCTGGGGCCTAGGAGTCCTTCCTCGCTCGCTCGCTTCCTGCCTCCAGCCTTCAGAGCGAGGACGAGTTTCTCCTACTTCCGCTGAACAGTGGAGCAGGCGCAAGACAACCCGGAAGCAGCGCACCCAGCCGAGTAACCAGAGCACTTTCCAGCTGGGGCCTCCAAGCTCGTTTGCAGCCAGATTTTGGTCTAAATGCCCTTTGCAACTGAGTAGCTAAGTGACTTTCCAACAAGTCAATCTCTCTCCAGCCTACTTAATGTTTATCTGTAGAAGTATGGTGCCTGTTTCAAATGGTTTGCAGGAGAACGGAGGGAGGCGATACACACACGAAGGGCCAGGCCAGTGGGCACCTATACCGTAGCGCCTTCGTTATTACTCAGTACAGCAGCTTTTCGCTGGAGAAATCTTTACTGCGCACCCACTGTGGTCCAGGTGCCATTGGGAGTGAAGATAAAACAGTGAACGTGACAGGCGTGGCCCTTCCTCTGGGCCATGCCAGTGAGGAGTCGGCAGGCAGTTGCGACGGGGCACGGGGGCGGGGCAGGTAAGCGAGCTGCGGGGGAAGCCAGACGGAAGCTGCTCTCGGATCTCAGTCCAAGCTTCATCCTTACGGAAGACAAGGGGGAGTTTCTCCGATCCCTGGCCTCGGCCAGACCCCATTAAGCTGCGCGCCCTTTCCCACTGCAGGGCCTACCCTCAGTCACTTACACTGACTTGCCCACTTACACAAGCCACTTACATGGGCCTGCTTGACTGAAATCTGACTGTCCCACAAGACTGAAGCTTGGAGTGGGGGGTGGGCAGAAACTGGCTTTTCTTCGCCATTGCCCATTGTGCAGCCTGAGCCCCACACATGTGAGCTCGTGCGGGAGCGAGGACACAAGGCCCCAAGGGCCAGTTTAGAGTCTTCCTGTCAGCCCACTATCCTTGCCCCAGAAAAAGCCTGGCTCACACCCACTGCTGCATTTCCTGCCTCCCTCCCGTCTGAGGCGCCTGTTCCCATCCCTCAGCCCAACACCTTCACCTTTGCAGGACCCAGCTCACAAAACTCCGGCCTGTAAAATGAATGAGCTCAATTATCCCCACCCTCCAGGTCTGCGCTCTCTGACCGGTCCTTTCTGTCCATTACATATGTGTGTTATTAAAGAGCAACTTCTCATAAACAGGCCTTGCTTCCTCTGAAAGGGAAGGAGGCCTAGTCTGTGTATTTACTACAGTGGCTATGTTTCTGACTTTGAACCTGGCTGACCAGACCTCAAATCCTGGTTCAGCTACTGACTAACTGTGCAATCTTAGGAAGGCGCTGGGCCCTCTGGGCCTTCGTCTCCTCATGCACAGTGTCTGCAGGTCAAACACATGACCTCCGGGGTCATAGCTTGTGCTGAGGATTCTAGGAGCTCTGAGATGCTGAAGAAAGGGGTGTTACTTGATTGCCCCATGAGAAAGGGAGAAGTGGAAAAAGCTACTGCCCAATGGACCATCAACCTCAAGAATAAAGATCTCTAAAAGGTGAAGGGTGAACATTTCTTTCAGTTTTCAGATCCAGCTGCATGTATTCCACTGCATGGGATCACTCTTTTCCCCCAGTTTAATGAGTTCTAGCGGACATATAACACTTAGGGTCAACGACATCATTTGATATATGTTGCAGAATGATCCTCTCAGTAAGCTCCAGGAACATCTATCACCTCACATCATTACATTTTTTTCTTGTAATTTCTGGAATTACAGGTGACTTCTGTTTTCTACATTTTGAGGTATAATACTGCCCATTTCTAGCTCCTGTACACATCTTGATCACTTGTGGTCCACAAAGATGTGTTAGCAATTCCCTGAGGTCCCACTGCAGGCCGAGCCCTGTGCCAAGCTTTGGGAGAGTGGGGACCTGGGACCAGAGGCACTAGGGAATGGTGGCAATGTGGGCACCGCAGGGACCAGAGAGCAGAGATGACTCAACAGTTCCACTCAGGATGAAGGTTTCCCACTGCCCAGGCACAAGTGTTCAGAGGCTAACACAGGATCGCTGATGCAAGCTTCGCCACGCGGGACGGAACCACTTGCCTTTCTCTCTCTGGGGGGGGTGGTTTCCCCTGTTTTTCTGCTTCATCTGCCTGCGTAGCAGGCTTTATTTTTTTTTCATTCTTCCCCCTCTTTTATTTTTTAGTCCCAATGAAGCAAACGACCACAAGGAATGGTTTCTTTCATTGGTTTTTATAACTCTGGCCTCACCCTGATAACATTATTCTCCACCTCTGAGGAGCTGGAAGCCTGACGTGAACTTGAATTCTTAAGTGGTGCTACTCACTTTCCATGAAGTATTATGAATAAAAATAAGCTGCTATTGTTGAGATGAACCAACTGCCAGCATACTGTGGGATGTTCACTAAGTGTTAATGATCTGTTTGCTGATTGGTACTCGTTGTTGTTGATTTTCGAATTGGATCACGTGGTTTGGGCCACGCCATTGTTAGGAGAAAAAACGTGACAGGCTACACACACGTCACTCCACCTAGCACACCATAATGACAATTTACCTGTCAGCCTTTGTGACACTAATCTTTGCCTGTGGCTCTTTCTGCTCTGACTTTCTAAATCCCCTTGTAGTTATTTAAATCTTTGAAGCCTGCTTCTTTAGGGAGATTGAGAAATGATGGTCATGGGCTATATATTATTTCTGGGGTGGAAGAACAGCCTTTTCAGAGCTTCCTCTCACTTCCACCAGAGCTTGAACTACATTGTGCTTCCCCCAGGTATCAGCAAGTGTGTGGGCAGCGGCATGGAGGCTGCTTTATAGAGTGTGGGGAATTGCTTGGTCACGCCTATCATTCAGCAAGGGCAGGACTTGGATTTCTCTGATTCACTACAGACATTTTGGGGGAATATTTGACTTGTGACCAAGTTTCCAAAAGACATACTTTCTTTAAGGCTCATCTGCACACCTTAAAACATAGCAGCAAAGGGCCTATTAGATGGTTAACATAGGCTGAAACTGTCTAATCGTGGGGACCAGAAGGAAAAGGCAAGATTCCTATACCCTCTTCTTAAAAGTGGCTTTTGAACAGGCAAGTTGGATTTGGTGTGCTCCACTGTGGTCAGGGACCCCGGGGCTGCTAACTCGTCAGCCCGCCCGTTTCATGCTGCTTTCCCTCCGCCTGCTGCTGTGGCGCGTTAGGGACAGCCAGCTCTCCAGCCGCGATGCGACCAGGCCTGCACGGCCAAGCCGCTGGGCTTTCATTGAATACACGCAAGACAGAGCATGAGCTTGGGGAGGACAAAGACAGAGCCCCCATCTCTTTGCTCTGCCAATGCCATACCCCAGGCTGACTGCCCCGCTCAAAAGGGAAGTGAAGCCTCAGAAGTACAGACTGGATCTTTCAGGTCCAAAATGAGGACACATCAGTTCAAGGGGCACAAGCACACAGGTGACAACAGGAGGTAGGTGGTGTAAAGGGGGATCGGAGTGCAGGTTGTAAGCCACGCTCAGGCGGGTGACTTCCTTGTATGGTGATGCCCTGTTATCTTGACATTCAAAGCAGTCATTAAAATATTTGGATCCGCATCTACCACATTCATTACCATTTCATAGTCATTGCCCTTGTTCTGTGTTTCTATTTTTTGCCCTTTTTTTTTTTGCTTTATGTGGTTTTAGTTAAACATGTTCTATGACTCCATTTTCTCTATTTTTTTAAAGATTTGTTTATGCATACAAGAGCTGGGGTGCAGGCCAGAGATGTGGGGAGGTGAGAGGATTCATTAGAGACTGAGTGGGGAGCAGAACAGGCAGATTGACTAAAGTACACTGCTGAGGGGAGCAACGGATGAGGCAGGAGAGGTCTGCTGTGCCATGTGGGAAGCTCCCTGGCCAGCGATCGAATGCATGCTGCAGTGGCTGCGATAGCTTCACAGAGCTTCACTGAGACTTAACCCCTTGTGCCACCTGGGAGGCCCCATTTTCTCTCCTTTCTTAGTATAAGAATTATGCATCTTTTTATAGTCATTACCCCATAATCCACAATATCTACCCAGTTATCTTGAGAGCTGATATGAACCTGTCAAAACAATACTTATTATATAAACTTGCTGATTCAAACGCAGAAGAGTTTGCCACATGAGCTCTGGGGTCAGCTAGACCCAGATTTTCATCCTTACTAAAAGCCCTGGAAAAGTGTCAACCTTGGCGCCTCTTCATTTGTAAAGAGGGTCAGAACAGTACTTCGGTTATTGTGAGGATTAAATGGGATGATGTGAGTAATGCATGTAAAACAGTGCCCGACACATAGTAAGAGCCAAGTAAACACAAGCCATTATGTATGTTGTTCAATCTTATCTTTTTGTTAAAAATCAATGTGCAACCATTCAAGTGTTTGCGTGGGAGAGGTGAAGAGAAGAGTAGAATAAGCTTTGCCGAAATCAAAAGCCAGCAGACTCCCAGGTGTCAAGGTAGCGGGTCAATGCACAAAAGAGAGTTCTATTTTAAACTGTGAAGGTACAGGAACCTGTGTTTAGTCTCATCCGTTCTCTCTGGGTGTTCCAGACCATTCCTATTCAGTGCAGACATTTGGGCTCTACTGAGTTCTGTCTCAATGTGTCTAAAAGAGGTGCTGGCCCACACTGACAATTATCATACTCTTGTTGACACTGTTTGGGAAAATTAGTTTTGAAACTGGTGGCCTAATGTCCTGAAAAATGCCTGCCAGTAAGGGGAAATCTTTAGGGTATGATAATTATTTTAGCCCCAGGACAAATTTGTGACTAGATGGAAATTCATCTTACAATTACTAGAGGAGAATATTTAACAATAGGTAATCTACTATTGCCACATTTAAATGAATACACAACACATTGTGTCAAATGCAGGAAAGGAAAAAAGGAAGGTACTTCCCACAAGGCTGGGGTCTGTCCCAGGCAACTTTGGACTATTAAGCTATCAAAGTCTTACACCCAAGAAATTGACATGCTAATGTCAAATCTAAAATGGGGCTGTGACTCTGCGCTGAGAACTCTCACCTATACTCCCCTGCTTTCCGGCACACTCTTTTGCCATTATCCTAGGTATGTATCAGCCTCCCCTTTTCATGTCCAGCCTCTGGATTTCTCAAAGCCAGCACTTGCCATCACTGCACCTAGATTTCCTCTAGCAGAAAATGAGCTTCTGTGGCTGGGAGGGTCCCCGGAGCCTCCTCGCTCTGGCCCTTACAGCGCCGACGGCCATGACACACTCGGGCTGTTGGTGTGCTTGGCCTCCGGGAGCAAAAAGAAAAGGGGAAAATTCAGTCTCCAGGATGCTACTTTAGATACTAGAGGTGTCCTTGAGGGAAAAAATAAAGCAAAATCCAAAGAATGAATGTAAGCATTTGCAAGCTTTAGCTCCTTCAGCTGAGGTGTTTGAAATGCCACTGCAGTTATGTGGGAGAGTGGCAACTTTGAAAGCGAGCTCCTAACCTTTTAGGGCTTTGTCATGAGAGCATTTAATCCAAATTCATATTTCAGTTGCATAACCAGAGTCCATTTCTTAGACATTGCTGGCCCAAGTCAAACACTCGCAGCACTATTTGAGAGTTTATGTTTGCCGGGTGGCTGAATCTGAGGAGATCTTCATTAAAGTCAATGGAGAAGAAAATTAAGTCATTTAAATTGCTATTTCTGGAGTTGTGGAACTTGAAAGTGTCCAAACAAGAAATATTCCATTATTTATGGTGCTGACTCGATGTGTGGGCATTGAAGTGCTCCACTAGTACCCCTCCGTCTTCCCCCAGTGGCCTGTGAGGGTGGAAGAGCCCAGGAAGGCACGGAGGCCCGAGATCGACATAGTTGCTCTGGGACCAATCTTCGTTCTTCGTGCAAAGCGGAGCGATGAAAAGATGACAGGTTGTGAGCTGAAACCGGAGTTTCACTCTTTATTCCTCCTTACTGGAACCACCCTTCAAACCCGCAGGAAGTCACCGGTGAGGGTGTGATTCCCTTTGGGAGGATCTAGGGTGGTGGCAATGAAATGGCACCATTGCTTGCAGCTGTTAGGGCCCATGGGCCGGTGAGAGCTTAACTAGCTGCCTCCCGTCTCACGCAGCACTCAACACTAAACCACTGTGTTGTCCCTTGAGATCTGGAACCCTCCGCACACGTTCCCGGCGCCTGTTCCAATCTAACCTGTCTCCTTGGTTAGCGGTGGCTCTTAATTCGATCTCAGCAAGATCCAGAAACCCACCGAGGCTGCGTGGAAGGTTTGTGGGAAGGCAGACATCTGATTCCTGACAACACACGGCTCTTGTTGGGTCTCCCAATGGGCGTCTGTAGGGAAAATGGCGTTAGGTTAGGATTTTTTTCTGCCCTCCTGCCACTCACCTGTACAACCGGCACCTGCTGCCTTGCCCTCCTCCTAGGCTGCCAGCGCCTGGGGCTGAGGCGTGGGCACAGGGCACCCGCGCCTATGATATGGACACTTGGGCCCAGAAGCCAGGCATAAAGGGGGTTTCTCAGCTCTGGCGCTGGCATCACTCTGAGGCTGGGGGCCCAGTTGCTGTCTCCCTACCTGCTGCTGTCTCCTGCTTTGGCACTAAAGGCCTGTAGAATAACTCATTCTTTTCCCTTCAAGACTTGACAATGAACCTACCCACCCTGGGATGGTTGCACAGCAGTATCTATGGCCCAAAGAGACTAACAGCAACTCCCCTGTCAGAAGAAACTTGAAATGAGCTGTCACATTTCCTTTCTCTGTGGAAGGCATCATGGGGATGCAGACTGCCAGACGGCTGGTTCCTCGGTTCGCGCGGCTTCTTGCTTCCTCCCGCCTCCCCCTGTGCGTCCCCTCCTGATAGAGACTTGTTGAGTCGAGTCAGGCTGCTTTGCTGCTCTGGATGCTTAAGTGTTCTCCCCATGCCTGCTGCCCTCAGACCCTCTCATTCCAGATTGCTGGGGGTGCAAACCCAACATCCACCTCTGGCAATTGGAGGTGGATGGAAATCGCCAATTGGAAATTCAAGACTTCTTCTGGAGTCATACTGATAGTCACAAAGATTTCCTCAACGACAAGATCTCTAGTGAGTGACTCATGCAAACAACTATTATGCCAAGACCTTTGTGATCCGTACTTACTAAAGACAGGACAAAGGCCTCGCCCTCCCCTACCCCTGCCCACCTCGTCCTTGCCGGGGAGCAGTGAGGTGGGCTCCTGCCTCTGCCTGGCTGCAGCTACCAGCCAGTCCGCTCAAACCCCTGCCTGTCCTACCCTCACGCTCTGCACAGGGGGATGAATATGGTCTTTCTGCCCTTCTAGCAGCCTGCCCGCTACACTGCACCTGCTGCCCAGGCCAGCTGTCTAGTGCCCCTCCGGCCACTCTGAGGCCAAACAGCTGCCTTGAGTATGAAAGGGTGAACAGTTCCGCAAGCGAAGATGGGTGAAAAGTAATAATACTTAAAAAAATAAGCACTACTGCAAGAAATAACTAGAGTTAATGAGCACTCACCATGTGCCAGGTGCTGTGCTGAGAACGCTATGCCCATCATCTCCTGGGAGCCCCCAACCACCCCATGAGGCATGAACGGCCTTTACAGTCAGGACAGCCACCTCCATAGCTAACAAGTACAAGAGCTGAAACTCAAACCCAGCCTCCGAGCTCGGTTGGAATATTCTCAGCACGCCTCCCGATGCCCTCCCAGGGAAGCGGGACAGGAGTGTGCTTCCTGGGGTAAAATGGCTGCTGCTCTTTAATGGCTAGAATCAGAATCTAATGCTGCTCAGATAATGAATTTGCTGCCATCAGCCTCCACTTCCCCAGCTGATGCTGAAGTCTTCGCTGTGGTTACTTTGTTCATTTCCATTTAAATTCTGTTTCTGGAGTCAATACTGATAGTCACAAAGATTTCCTCAACTGCAAGATCTCATGACTCATCCAAACACAATTATTATGCCATCCTATTTGCCCATCATAATTAGCTATCTATTTTAAACCTCCAAAATGCCTGTTTCAGTGGTTAATAGCAACAGAAAACTAAATGAAGGCGTATATGCCCGTGTGTATGTGTGGTCATTACCGCCTTATTATGTGCATCAGCTCTATTGTCCACCCCAGAGCTGTAATCGCGGACTCCCCCCTTCTCCCCAGCGCACTCCAGCAGCCGCCTCCTCCTGCTGTTCAGCCAGTTTGTGCTTAGTGAATGCAAATTAATATTAATATCAATCAGCCTAAGCCACATCAGCCTCTCCTAAGTAGGGAAGTGAATCTGCATAAAATCAAATGAGATAATGTATGTGGAAGTACTCTGAAAATTATAAAGCACTATACAAATCAGCTTAATACAAAAATCAAGGTATTTTTATAATAAGATCATGATATATTACTAAGCCAAATATGAATTATTTTTTAAATGGTCTGCTGTTTTAGATTAACTGCGCCGTTAGCAACTGCTCGATAAATATTTATTGAATTGTGTTGAATTGAGATCATCGTGAGTTGACTGCAGGTGAAAACAAAGAATTGCATGAAAGGTTTAACTAATACAATAGGTTAGAGAGTGAGCAATGAATGAAGTCTGAAAGAAGATGGATGGTGTCAATACAAAAGAATATAATTTTTGTTTTCATTCGAGGCCAGGAGACTCTTGAAATCTCTTCCTTTTCAATACCAGGTGATTACAGCTTACCTTGCTGTAAAAAATCTTTTACAAGTTACTACACAACAAGATCTTCTCTGGATACAAATTTGAAGCAAACTGTGCAATCCTAATTAAACAATCTTAATACTATTCAAGATAAAAAAGATGTCAGTTTATGTCAAAATACTTCAGTGGCAGAAGTCAGGTTTGTGATGAAGCTTTGTGATGTCTCGTCAATTTTTTTTCCATCCTCCATCATTTACTAATTTTGAAACATGCTTAAGGAGAATTCTGGTTTGTCTCAAGACATACTGTTTATAATAATCACTTTTATTTATTTAAATATGGCCAATTACTTTCAGAGATAAAATAACATGCATGAGAAGCAGTGTAAGCACTTAGTGATGAAAGCACAAATTTTCTTTGTCTTATGGTATATTTACCCATCTTTTAGGAGGAAAACAGAAAATATCTGGATAATTGATATTTGTCAGTGAGTAAACAGCCTTCTGTCTGGCACTTAGAAAAGTTGAATTGCTTGGTTGCTGGGTGAGTCTTCAGAATTTGATCCATATATGAATTCTAAAATTTTGGTAAATCTTATCACTTGGAAGCTGTAAATGAAAACTGCTAACACTTGGAACATTTAAGTTAGGCTTAAAGAAGTGAGCTAGGCAACCTAGTGGAAATGGTAACAAGAGGGATAGATAAAACTTGTAAAAACCCTTCCTGTGGCATTATTTGCTAAGCGGATAAACCAGTAGCTTGCAAAACTTATAAACAGGAAATCCCAAGTGCAATATCATGAGTTTCTGAAAATACATTTTTCCAAGAGCAATTTTAAGAGGGGTGTCAGGAAATAATGATGATTGGGGAATTAATATTATAGTTTTTTTTAGGTCAAGAATGCGTTGTCTGTACACTTTAATGCGTACAACTGGTGTCAAACAGAAAATTTGACACTGAGCTAGTGTAAGGATCCTATTCTTGCCCCTCACAGCTAAATAATCACATTAATAAGATTATATTAAGAAGCTTTAAAATAACTATGTAGTATAACATTTTTTAAGGTAGTAATGAAAAATAGGTTTTAAGTCATAATTGGTTTATGACCTTGGTTTAGACCATTTACACTTATGGAATGCTGTAAGTATTAATGTAACCCAGTCATGGATTTTGTATATGTCTATCAAGTAATACTTGGTTATATCCATTGTGTACATCAAAAACATTTGAGCCCCAATACTTATAAACCAGTATCAACTATAACTTCGATTTCAAAATCCGTTTCGTACCAAGTCATAATGAAAAGAAGCATGAAAAATTCAAATGCTTGTTGCTCATCTCCCATTCCAACTCCCCCAAAGTCTGAATTGCCGGTTAGGAAGATGTTTTATTTCTCTTTCCTATGATTAGCGTGTGCGGTTTCGACCTCCATATTGTCTGACGAGCGGGTGTAGACCACCTATTCATGTTGTGCTTCCACTGGCTTTTCACCATTCACACCTCCTTAAAGTGTTTCCTTCTCTTGGCTTTGCAAGCATGCTCCTCTCTCTGCCTGTGTTTTCTCTTCCTGCTTCCAGTTGTTCAAGGAATGAACCTTAAGGACCATCCACATGAACTCACCTACTTCATTGTCTGCTTCAAAATTCTCACCCATTTTTATGCTTCCAGCTGCCACCTACAGCAGACTCCCTTATGATAATGCTAAGTGAAATAAATCAGAAGGAGAAAAATAAATGCTGGATGGTGTCACTAATACATGGACTATAAAGTGACCAATAGTCAGATAAAGGCAAGCTGAAACACTATCCCTTGGTAGCTGATGACAGAAATGAAGCACCGAGGGAAGGAGGGGCTGGGGGAGGGGTGAGAACAGAGGGAAGGGAGCACAATGGACTGTGGGGGGGCTGTGGATGAGTTGGTGGCAGGTGCGCTCTGCTGGTGATGCCTGATGGGGGTGTCCCAATATTACCACAATTAAAATTTTTTCTTAAAAAAGGTGAACTTCCTTAAACTGTCTCCAGCCCTAACTGCATTTTCTTGTTTTCTGCGAGTCAGCCGTTACCTCCATTCCACTTGTCTAAACTGGAGACATCTTATTCCCTACCTACTCTTTTCCCTAAATTCTGGCTCATCTTCCTTATTTCTGTCAAGATCATCACACTCCAAGACATCCTGACTCAAGCCCTTAAGAAAAAAAAAAACCTTATTTCTAAATGTATAGCTGTGGCACACAGTAAATTATCTCATTTAATCTTCACAGAGCCCTGTGAAGTATTATGATTATTTTACTGACAGGATACGAGGCTCGGAAATATAAGTTTGCTTCAGAGATAACAAAGGCTGAGTGCTTAACCACACTGCAGGGGTCAAAACGCAACTGTTGACAAAGAACCAGGCAAATAGTGTAAATAATCAATGTAGACCAGATTCCGGAAAGAAACAGCACTGAAAACCTGTCTCTGCTGGGGAAACAACAGGAGCGATGGGCCCTGTGGTGCACCATTCGGTTTCTGCCTTGGGAAAAAACAATCTTGTCAGATCTTTCAACTTTTAAAGATAAGAGGAATATCTCGAATTTTATGGAAAGTCTTCCTTTTCTTCATTAAAAAAAAAAATCCCCAGAGAGTAACAACACATAAAGATTTCTTGTTTTTAAAGATTTATTTATTTATGCATACAAGCTGGGGTACAGACCAGAGGCGTGGGGCGGCGAGAGGGTTCACCAGAGACAGTGGGGAACAGAACAGGCAGATCGACGGAAATACACTGCTGAGGGGAGTAGTGGGTGAGGTCTGCCGCGCCATATGGGAATCTCCCTGGCCAGAGGTGGTCGAAGTCTCATCACTGCTGGCGACGGCTCCACAGCACAGCGCTTAACCACTGCGCAGCGCTTAACCACTGCGCCACCAGGGAGGCCCAAGTTCTCTTGATTTTTAATATCTTGGCTCTTTTACCTACTTCTCTTTTGTTCATTATCTTCTCCCGCCACCATCTGTCTCCCCTTGTCGCCCCTCTTAACCTCAGAGCCTGCAGGATGTTTGTTGATGTCCAGTAATTTTTTAAAGCATTTTGTGTGTCAAATTGTCTAAAATTTGTTTTTATAGTTTTGACTTGCTTTGTTGCACATATATACTTTTCAAATTCCCTCCATTTCATTGAAAATGGCTACATTTCATCTTCTCTTATGGCTATATAATATTTCATGATGTCTGTATGTTTGACCCATTCATCTGTTGGAGGAGATTTAGGTTGCTTCCATGTCCTAGCTATTGTAAGTCCTGCAACTGTGAATATTGTGGAACATAAGGGTTTTGTGTTGTGTTGGTTTCATATTCTGTGGCTATATACCCAAGAGTAGGATTGCTGGATCAGACAGTATGTCTATTTTTAACTTTTTAAGGTAAACACAGATTGCTTTCTATAATGGTTGTACCAGTTCACATTCCCACCAGCAGTATAATAGGGTTCCTTCTTCTCTGCATCCTCTCCAACGCTGTTGTTAGATGTCTTTTGGACATGTGCAGTTCTCATGGGTATAGGGTAGTATCTCCTTGTAGTTTTACTCTGCAACTCTCATTAGAAGTGATGACGAACATTTGTTCACATCTTTTGGCCCTTGGGTAGCTCTCATCCAGTGCTAAAATCAGTAGCTATAGGGAACACTGCACATCAGACCCTCCTCCCTCTGGTGGGTGGTACTGTCCTGTTGTTACCTTCAACAAAGTTTACTTAGAGTTTTTAGTAAGCTCTTCAATCTGGCAGAAGTGCCTATTGTGTGTGCTGATAATCAGCCTTTCCCTCGGGGCTTTCTGGCTTTGGTTTCCATCAGTGTGTGTTCAGAGGAGGCCAGCCTGGGGTCTTTGCTCCTCCAAGTCTTCCAATTTTTAAATGTAGGCAAGCTATCAAATTTTTATTTCTAACATTTTACTATAAAAAATTTCCAACATACAAAAGAGTCGAAAGATATTTGCGTTAAACGCACACACGTCCATCACCTTGATTCTATCACCAACATCTTACTGCAATTGCTTTATCACGTATCTATCCCTCAACCCATCTTTTTAGTGCATTTCAAAGTCCGTTTCAGATGTCCATCTACTCCCTTTAAATACTTCAAGATGCGTATCCCTTAAGTATTCGATCATAGTATTTTGTTTTTGTTATTGAGGCGTATTTTACAAACAATAAAATGCACAAACATTGAGTGTGCCATCTGATGCATTTTGAAAAATGCACACATTTGTATAAACCAAATGCTTATAGATATGAAACATTTCCATCACCTTAGAAAGTTCCTTTATACCCCTTCCTAGTCAAATTCTACCCCTCCCCACTCAAGAAACCCACCATAGATTAGTTTTCATGTTCTAGAAATATGGGTACAAAGAATCATGCACTATGCATTCTTTTGTACCCAGTATAATGTTATTGAGCAAACTAACAAATTTTAAAAATCTGTGTGGAGAAAAGGTCACATCTGTGGTTTGTGGGATGTCAGGATGCAACCTCTGGACAGTGTTCAATGCCTCTCCTCTCTCCTCATACCCAAGTGCCACCAAATTTATTTTCCTTTGAATCATCTTTTGTCTCTGCCTTTCTTGCTGCTGCCATTCTGCCATCACTGTGATATATTGGCCCCAGCGGGGCCTTGACAAAGTCTCATATGACATCCTAGTGAACAAGTTGGGGATGTAAAAGTTGGAGGGTTACCTCTATCTACAACTGGCTGGGTAGTTTTACCCAGAGTGCAGATTACTTGAAGTGGGCCACAGATCTCTCTCCTTGATCTTGCACTGTTCCACTTTTTTACAAGACATAGATGAAAATATTCATGCTTATCAAGTTTGTAAATGACACAAAGATAGGGGAGCGAGTAACACAGTGGATGACAGAAATAAGTCTCAAAATCGTGATAATGATACCGGGCAAATGGGGCTTCAAAATTGCCAAAGGCAGTGCCCAAATTGCTTACCGGTCACTATCTTGGTTCTGCTCCCACGCGCAAAATTGCAAGACTATTCAGACTTAGGGAACAATAACAATGAGATTTATTTAACAAACAGGAAAAAGCAAAGAATTACTGAAGTCAACATATGGCCGTTTACCTTACTTAAAGCGATGTCCAGTCCTTTAAGTCCCAGAAAAGTAACAAAGGTGGCGTCTTCCCGCCACTGCGGATGTGGAGCTCCTCTTCTGAACAATAGGCCACGTTTCCAAAATGGCTTCTTCCTTCTTCTGCAGACACACAACAACCAGATTGTAGGCCTGGTTCCAACTCACGAGGACGACACAGAACACAACTGGAGATGTTCCTGAAACTGCCGTGGTGCCCCAGCACAGCACCAGGCCAACAACATTGCAAACAGCAACTACAGTGGCCAGACGGCCCAACAGACTGCACTCACACATTTTAGGAAGGCGCAGGCTTCGGGCCTCTGCCTTCTTCCTTCGGCTGCAGTAAAGACAAAACTGGGAGCAGTTTCTGTCGCTCAGCTACTTGCAAAGCCTCCAAAGTTGCTGGCCCCAAAGTCACTGAAGATTCAAAAACGTTTCTTCTTTTCCTACATCATGGTGACTGCTTCCTCTATTCCTGCATCATGGCGACTGCCTCTTCCATTCCTACATCATGGCAACTGACTTCCCCTTCTCCTTCAGTCCCTTTTATTTCTCATCAGAATCTCCAACCCACACTGCAAACTTAGCATTTCCCCTGGGGCTATTCATTCTCATCAGCAAACCCCCTCCGGGGTGGGCACCACCTTTACTGGACTTTGGACTCAGCCCGGTGCAATAAGATATAAGGATATAAGATACATAAACCAAGAAGATGAAACTTAACAAGGATAAAGTAGAAGAATTGCATTCAGGTTTTTGTAAGGTCAGTTGCCAAAGTACATGCTGAAGAGTATTTGTCCTTATAGCACTCCAAGTGAAAAATGTCTCAGGTACAGTGTGAGTCACCAATATTCTGATAAGAACAAATCCAAGTAGACCAAAGAAAAAATTATTAATGCAGTCATAGCCTGCATAAATAGAGGTGTCCAAAGGAAATAGCTCTAAATTAATACAGTGGTTGAAAACGTGGGCCTTGAAGTAAGGGGATATTGGTTTTGCCAGGTTAAATTAAACATGCCCATTAGACCTCCAACTAAAGATGTAACAGTAGTAGTTGGCCCTAAGAATTGGGTAGCCTGGGGTTATAAATTTGGAACTTGTCAGTAAATAGATGGTATTTAGAGTCAAAGGACTAGATGAAATCAGAAAGAGGATGAGTGTAAACACAGAATAGAGAAGAAAAGAACCTTATTTGTTTGCTGAGACTGCTATAACAAAATACCACAGAAAGAATTTATTTTCTCACAGTTCTACAGGTGGGAAGTCCAAAGTCAAGGCGTCTGCAGTATTGGTTTCTCCTGAGGCCTCTGCCTTTGACTTGCAAAATATCACCTGCTCGCTGTGTCATTCCAGGGCCTCGCTTCTACACGTGTGTCTGGCTACCACTGCGTGCGTCTCTTCTAAGGACAGCAGTCAGACTGGACGACAACCTCCCCCATGTCTCATTCTGTATTGGTCATCGCTTTCAAGGTCCTGTCGCCAAGTACAGTCACATTCCAAAGTACTTGGCGGTTAAGGTTTCAATACAGGAATCAAGAGAGGGAGGGTACAATTCAGTCCATGCCGAAGTCCAAGACTGAGGCTTAGCTCTTCCGCCTTCTAGAAGCCAAGTAAAGGAGAAAGAGGAGCCAGCAGAGAACAGAGGATGAATGACCGAATAGAAGCAGAAGATACATTTCTGGAGGCCTAAAGAAGAGAGTACAGAAGGGAGGCGTAATCAGGACAATCCTGCTGAGGTGACGAAAGACGAGGCCTGAGAGTGACCAATGCACTTGGCAAACTCAGGGGTCACGCTGACCTTGTAAGAGCCATTTCAGCTGAGTGGTTGAGTTGGGAGCCTGAGAAAAGACAAAAGGAAGTGAGCAAGTAAAAAGAGCAACTAGAGAAAACTATTCAGAAACTTCTTTCTGTGAATAGGAACAAACTGATGAGAAACAGGAAATAAAAAAAAATTTCAGGCATTAAGACCTTAAAAAGGTAAGATGGGTTGGGATCTAATCTTTGATCTTGGGTTAAAGAAAGGGCACATGACCCATTGCAAACAGGTATTACCTATTGCACATTACCTGTCTGCTCTGATGACTGCTACTGCCGCTTCAGGATCTGTTTTCCTGCTGTGCCTTCCACCCCAGACTCTGTCTCCCAAACCAAATCCTCTTTACCATCCATGTTCACTCTCCTTGCTCTGCAAAAAGCATCGTATATGAAACTAGAGAACCTGGATTCAAGTCCCAGATCTTCTCATCATAAGCTGTGTGATTTTTGACAAATTGCTTACCTTTTCTGAGCTCATTGCCTTGTCTGTACACTTCGAACAGAAATTTCCATACATAGAACGTATTTATACATTTTTTAAATGCAAAGGTGAAAATTAGATAGTTCCTAGTAAATGCTGCCTCCTCAATGTCCCCAAGTATATTATAGCTGATTTGGTCACGAGATTATACATTTCTGAAAAACAGGAACTGAGTTCTCGATGGATTTTGTGTTGAGAGAGTGGGTGGGAAGTGGAAGAAATAAGCAGCATATGCTACTTACCAGGGTATTTGGTACATGATCTGATTTCATTCTTACAACAATCTGGAAAAAGGGAGATTATTTTCTAGATGAAGAAAATAAGTCCCAATGGGATCAAGTGTCTTCCCTACAGTCACACAGCTAAGAAGTGGTGCGGTCATACTTTGAACTCCAAACACTAACCCTCTGCTCTTTCCATCACTCTATCCTATACTCTGATGTCAGGCAATTTTGGCTGCATTTGGAATTCCTGCCGAGGTTTTAATTACGGAGGGGAAATGACATTTTGATTAGCACATGTTTTTGCAGTTATAATGCCAAACAAACAGTTTCTGCTTTTCTCAGAGAAATTTATGATTGTACTGGTTCCTATCCAACTCTCTGGAAATTGATAATCTTGCTACAAATAAAACTATTTTTATTTCATTGCTTTTCTTGTGCCAACATCATAAGGAAGTCAGAAATGATGTTGAATTGTAAACTGTTGACACTCAGAAGAACCTCAGCAAGCATCTATCCCGATCTCTCTACTTTCATAGATGAGGACACCGAGGCCCAGAGCGGGTAGCTGACCTGCTGGAGAACACACAGCGGGAAGTGGCAGAGCCAAGCCCGGCTCTCTTCCCCAGTCCCCCAGTTTGTCGTTCAATCTACTAACCCCATTTTATAAGCTGGTCCTTTGCTCCTGAAGGAGTAGCCCTGAGGCCCCAAGGATTTTCTCCATTCCTGTGTGGAGCTCCCAAAGAATGCCTCGCTGGGTCTATGTCTGAAGAGGCTGGGAGAGGAGCGCCAGGAAAACTGGGAAGTCCATACTCTTGACATTTACTAGCTGTCTTTTTAAAAGAGATTATTTTACTTATTGCTTGTAAGCAATCAAATTCATAGTATGAATGCATGAACCTGTCGGAAGTAAGGTAACATTTATTGTTTTAAGATTTCATCAATGACCTTTTCTTCTCAAAATAGCCCTGAGAAATGGGCAGTGGCGAGTAGAGTGTAAGGTTATTTTATTTTTTAAATTCATTTATGTAGTTTCTTACATTACTGTTAACTTTTAAGGTTATTTTAAATCCAGCTCTCCTCCCTGAAAGTCTGGAACAGCTCCTCTCATCAATTGCCTCCCTTTCAAGTTTATAAATGACTTGCAGGAAATGCCTTCATGGAAGACTGAGCCCAGGGGACATCCTGGAGAAGAATGGATGATGCCAAAGGGCTCAGTGTCTGCTTCCATCTGCCTCAGGAGATGATCTTCCCCCTGACTGCTCTCTGCCCTTGAGTGAAGACAGATTAGCACCGGGTGGGAGAGGCTTCCGTGGCCACAGCTAGCCAGTGTGTGTAGGGTGAGCACTTGAACGTCATTGTGAACTTGGCAGCGTCCACACCACCGCAGTGTGACGCTGGGTTAATCATCTCACACTTGTGAATGATATCACAGGATTTCTTGCATGGAGCCAAAGACAGTGGGTGTAATATCTGCAGATCAGCTTGGAGATGCATGTGCCCAGTGCGGAGAGAGGAAAAAAACAGTATAAAAGTGAATAACACATCTACACACTGTTTCATTCAATGAGCCTCATAAAAGAGTATATGGCTCCTTTAGATCGTCTTTCATGTTACTTTCATTTTAATTTTTAAATTTTAATCGAAGCAGCATTGCATTATATGTTTCCAGTGGGCCTCATTGAGAATTAACATAGGCATATACTGCATTAAGTTCACTGCTGAAAATAGAGAAAGCAGAACAATGGCAGGGTGAAGGGCAGATTTGGACTTGCACATTTTTTAAGTCCTTCGAAAAAGTAGGATTCATCCTTTGATCCTTGATAGTCTGCGCCAAACCTCTCCATCAGTCACTGAATCAGCCAACAATTATCGAGGACCTGCTATATGGTACTATCTGTGCTTGGGGCCCCGAGACTGGAAGACAGGGAGCAGGAGACAAGCTGGACAAATCTGAGATGGTGGGTAACCATTCAGATGTTCAGTCCAAACCCAGGTCATTGATTTCTGTCCATACCTGGCCCGATTGGTATCCCAACAAGCATTGCTTTCAGCCTTATAGGAAACTTATAGGAAACTCACATTGAAATGTGCTCCACAGGACCTCACTCTGTCTTACTGCGATATGACCAGCCTCCGCGCATTAAGAACCACAGCCAGAACACATTTTCTTATTTTCAATAGAAAATATTTTTCTGGGTTTATTGAGAATTAATTTTGAAATTGCTCTTAGCTTTTCCCTAGTAATGGATGTACCGTGTAATCACTGCATAAAGCAAGCAGGGAACTCAAGTCTATTGAATCATTTTCTGTGCAAAGACGGCTGTTGTGTGCCCCCACTATCGACCCGCTTCCATTTACCTGAGTATGCCCATTATGTAGCAGCATACTCGGAAAGGGCTATTTTAAGGGCCAGGAGATTTTCTCTTTTTCCTTTTAATGACTAAGCTTTGCAAGACAAAACCAAGGTGACTTCCTGTTCGACTTTTCTTTTGGGTCTTGTTGAAAGCATATTGATTCAACTGTCTGGAACATATTCTATCTCCCTCAAGAGCTGGAAGTCATAGAAAGGGCACTGGATTAGGAGTTAGGAGGCTAGGCTTATAGTCCTGACTCTGCCACTAGGTAGCTGCACAATCTGGAAAAAAATAGATGGTTGTCTCTGGGCTTCGTTTTCCCTTTATCTAGATCGAGATAGAAGAGGCGATTCTTCCACTTACCAGTTGAGTGGATTTGAAAAAGTCACTTAATCTCTCTGGGTCTCAGGTTCCTATCTTGAGAAATGGAGATAGTAACAGTTTCTACCTGAGGATTGTATGAGGATTAAATAAGAAAATACATATATATGATCACTACGGACCTTGGCACATGGTGGCGAGGAAATAAAAACACACCTTAGTGTCCCTGCCAATTTAGTCACGATGTTCCATCCTGACCTGAGGTTTCTGTGAACACTTAAGATCAGAAAAATTTTTGCTCATTTTAGGTGGACATTTTCTGACAATCTAACATTTGTTACTTAACCAACGCATGTTAAACAGTTGCTGTAAGTTTAAGGAGTCAGTCGCGACTCCTTTATTTCCTAGAATTGTTTCTAAAAGATTCTTCTGCCTGAAACTCAAGGAACAAGAAAACAACTATTTAATACTTAACATCTATAGAAGAAATACCGGCAGATAGAGACCACTGATTCTCAGCTTCTACTTTAACACATAAAAAAGAAAAAGGTAGAGGATTTACTGCATTTGTCAGGAATCCAAAGACTGCTCTGTAATCTCTGTAAACTTAAGATTGTAGGAATTCACTCTGAACTGTGGCTATGTTTTATCGGTATTCAGTAAGCAGTGGATGGCTTAGGAAACATTCATCTTCTTATATGTGTGGGAGAAGAGATTGACTGAGGCGAGCTAATGAAACTTCCTAGAGTAAAAGTTATCAAAATCCTCAGCACAAACCCAGGACCATTGCCTTAAAATGCTGAGTCCGTGGTGTGTGTGTGTATGTTGATTGAGTTCAGGGTAATGTGTCCAACGTAGATCTTTGATAGTCAACGTGCAAAGACGATCTAGACCTTTGTTAATCGATGTACATAAAGTATAAAACAGCACTGTGAGAATTATTTTTTGATCCAGGTGACTAATTCACACTGCTTATGACAAGATAGGCCCCTGTGTCTTCTGCATGGAGTCTTCATGTTTTTCTCTTTGCCAACAGAGCTGAAGGCAAAGTGGCCACGTAAGAGTGGGGAAAATGTGACATGAAAAGATGAGAAATCCAAGGCTGCTGCCAGGAGATCTCATTTTGCCCACCTCAGTGGGTATTATTTAATCTGTGTCTCCTGAAAGAACTAACTGTGCACAAGTTGTCTTGTAATCTATTGCCAAAGAGCTCCTCGCTCATGTTAATGTCCATGAGGACCAGATGGCCAGGTCTAGTTTAGGTACCGCTGAGCTTTTATCTGACCTTGGTATCATGATTGCATCATTACCAGTGCACTCTGGCAAAACTGACTGAGGCATCATTTTGTGTGTCCATATGTGGAGATGTGAGGTGGGGTTGTCTCTTTTAGTGAATCTGCACGAAACAACATAGCTAAAAGCTTTGCCTCTTTATCCCATCTACATCTTCTATTATATATACTTGAGCTAGTGACTGTTCAGAAAGTAATTGTCAGCCTGCCTGGAAGACCCAATTTGTGCATTAAGATAATGCTACCCTGATCTTTTAGCACCAGTTTGTTTATTGTTTCCTTTGTGAAACATTTTTGCTCACCAGCCCATAAAACCATAGCACCATGTTGAGCTTTATAAAAAATAATCATCCTGTAGATATGAAAGAAAAAGCAGAATCCCCTTTGAAAGGCAGTAGGAACTTCAGAAATAAGAACTCGTGGTAGGAGTGATAGCGAAAATATGGTGTGACATTAGCTTCCCAAGCTTAATATGTACATGTGCAGTAGTCAGAACCCTACATCTGGAGCGTTGTGTTTAAATGGAGATGTTGCATTTTAGAAGTGACATTGGGAGGATATATGTAGGAGGCTACCAGGCAGAGGCATCTACAAACCGTGACAAATAAAGGTAACTGTGTTTAGTCTGAAGAGAAGACAAAGCAAACCCATGTGGGTCCTTATAAGATTTGGTAATGGAAGACGTAGTACACTTGTTTGTGTACTTGTCAAAGGCAAGTTTTAAGAAAAATTTATGGAGAATTGAAAAAAGTCACATTTTAGATACATAGTACAAATAGACAATATCTTATAAAATGAAAACTATCCAAAAATAGAATATATTTACTCAGAAATTAGAGACTTCAAACTGGTTAAACTTCTGGTAGAAAGTATGCTGCGTGAGTGGAAGACAGGTCAGGTGATCGCCAAAGTGCTCCCTTTTATACTCTGAATTCTTTGTTTTCTATGATACCCATCAAGAACTAGGAAAATAAAATCATGCACTTTCATTCATTCATTCTTGCATCCAAATATCCATTAACTCATGTAACAAATGTTCAGTGAGTGACTGCTCTGTGCTAGTGACTGTGTTAAACACAAGAAATATGACACAGAAATATAAACAGATAATTCTAGTATGGGATGATGCATGCAAAGACAGATGTGTATTTACAAGGAACAGAAAGAGTCACGGAGATGTGATGGGGGAAGTGGAATTCAGGAAGCTCTGACAAAGGAGAAAGTCATGCTCTGAGAAGAAGTAATAAACTGGAGTTTTCCAGAAAGACAAGCTGGCTAAATTGGGAAGACCATTTGAAATGAGGAGGAAATACGTTGAAAGCCTGGAGGTGTGACACCATCTGGCAGGCTTGTAGTATTTAGGTAATTCATGATTGCTGGAGCATAGCATTTATTAGGAGAGCGGGAGAGCAGAGGGGAGGAGGTAGAAAGTGTGGACCTGGGCTAGGTCGTGAGGGGCCACGTCAAGGAGTCTGAGCCTTTATGGAATCCAGGAAGCTTGCACAAATATGCCTTCCTTCTCTACTTGCCCTTGTCTCTGGCTATGCAATTCTTGCAAGTAAGTTGGAAGCCATTCATATCAGAACAAAGGGAGCTTTGTTGCAGGGTGAGTGGAGCAAGAGCACATACGGAGGTGTGAAGATGTGCCCCCCAAATTATACAGCCATGTAAAGGACTGACGAATTAATAAAAATTGAGGGAAAGTCGGCTTGTTCCTAATAAAAATGAGAAAAAAAATAGACATTAGTTATTTTTTTGCTGCCAGTCAGCTTAATTTCCAAAATCTCATTCTCTGACTTCTCTATATCTGTTATCATTTTGATCCAAATGTAACCAAAAAATATTGAATATAAAAGTTTTTTCATTTGCCGCAAATTAAACAATATTATGCAAGTTTTCTAAGATATTTCAAATGTCTATGGACAGGAAATGAAATCTCTGTAGCTGTTCCTTCATGGAAGTCCTGTCTCCCAGTTGATGTAATATGTTCTTTTTAAGTTTAAAACTAATGGAATCATCTTAACAGCAACAAAATAAAACCCTTCAATGTTTTAGCATTTTTGCTCTAAAATCAGAAGAGAAAGCTCTTATCCCTTTAGAGCAATACAATTCAGATGAGCTTTAATTTTTGTAAAACCCCCATAATTGGCCCTATTAATTAGATGGTCAATCAGGTTTGGGTAGAATTCAGACTTATGGACTTTTTTCTTAATAACCTGCAATGTTATTACTTTCAAGTATTGTACTTGAGAATCCTGTAAGTGCTTTTTTAGAAAGCCCACATTCTTATTTGAATGCAAATGCCACTGTGACAACATAGCTTGAAAACAATTGGTGTGTGTTGGGTTTTTAATATTCATATTAATTTTGTTCTGAACACATACATGGAGTGTTCTGATCAGAGGCAGTGTATTGTGATTCAGTTAAAAATGAAATGATGACCTCGGTTCCCCACACCCTGATGCTTACGCCTGGTGTGAAAAAGCCATGTCAAATCTCCTACATATATAATGTAAGGCATTTTCCTCTGTGCATCTCCTCTTCTTTAAACGCAGGAAAAAGAGCCAGCGACCTCCTTCTGTCATGAAGGGAGTAAAACCTTGGCTTTTTTGGAGATGAAAATGGATCCTGGGTTTTTACTCCAACCTTTTTATTTTTTAATTGAGGTAGCATTAGTTTACAACACCATAAAGGATCCAAGATTATATTTTCTCATCCTGCCCACTGCCAAATGTTCAGTCAACATCCACTACCCGCCAACAGCCCTTTCTGTCCACCCCCCTCCCTCCTCCTGTCCCTCTGGTAACCACCATTCTTTTGGAATTAAATTAACCTTTCCAAGGATCAAATATAGCTCTAAATTTTATGACCTAGAAATGTCTCCAAGATCCTTGGCCTAATTTCTCCTTGAAATGTAAACATATACCCTCTGAGTTAGATAAAGCTCCCTTGAGGTCTATCATTACCTATACAGTTGTAAATTACTTTCCCAAGGCTTGCTCTTAGCTCAAGATGCCAAGTTTTTTAACAAAGTTTATTTGTGAAGCCCCAGACTCTGCAGATACAAAGATAATTTCTCTACACCCCACAGTGAGTCTCTACTATCAATGAGGTTAATATTTCTTTGTGTTAAGGAAGCATGCTTGTTTAGTCAATGTTTTTCCTTTGCTCAATAAGACACCAACTTCTGCCCAGTATGTTCTCATCATAACAAGTGTTAGTATAATTCATTCAACAAATTCAACAGATATTGACCGAGTGCCCACTGTGTGCCAGGTCCGATTGTAATGAGCTACTTCACTACATGTAGAATTCTTCCACACTTGGCGTTTTATTGTCGTCTATACACCTCCCCCTTCGATTAGAATGACTCTTCTTCAGTTGGATTAATTTTGTTTTATTTGCTATTCCAAAAATTCTAAATGATCGTGGTATCAAAAAATGCAGTCTGGAAATCTTGAACAAGATTTGGAACATTGTTCTTTGGGAACTATTAAATAGAATCACTTTTTCTTTGAACTTTGCCATTCTTCCTTGCCACTCATAATCCTAACTGCTAAATTTCAAGACACTCACATATCTTCCTTCACTAAACTCAAGCACATTAATTTGCATACTAAACTAACTCAAACGACTTCTCAGCTTTAAGTCAAGAAAAGTTTTTCTCCAAAATGTTCCCAACTATCAGTTTTGTTTGCTAAATTTTAAACTCTTCTTTGACAACTAAGTGGGTTTTCATAACCTGCTTGACCTATAATGAAACTAAATGAAAAAATTTATATTAACAACATCATAGGTAGTCAAAAAATCAAAGTGACCCTTCACTAACACATCCCTGGGTTGTCCCTGGATCATTTCTTAAGATCATCTGAGAAATAATAGTGGTGTGATGAGCAAAAAATAATAATGCATACCAAAATGATAGCTTAGTAGAGTAAAAAGACTAAGCTTTGAATTCTAATCCCAGCAAAACATAACAAATTATTTCTCTCAAAGCATTGAATTTAGTACAAAAGCAGCTTGGAACAATAAGAAGTTAAACATAGCATAGTTTTAGTTACCTTCCAGTTATTAATACACATAAGGAACCTAATATGATTTTGAACTAGTTTAAATTCAGCCAACCCAGTCATAACTTTTCATTGTAGTTCAAAGCCAGTACATGACCTGTATCAGAAAATAATCAGAAAGAGTCTGTGCTGTGTTTTCCACATCAAAGGCTGACTATGAAGATACATGTTCACACAAAAAGTTGCACGTAAATATTCATAGCAACATTGCTCATAATGCCCCAAAAGTAGAAACAACTAAAATGTCAACTGATGAGTAAGCAAATATATAGCATGTTCATATAATGGAATATTATTTTCCCATAAAAATGAGTAAATTACTGATGCATGGTACAATTTAGATAAAGCTCAACATTACGAAGTAAAATAAGCCATACATATAAGGTATACCTATTGTAGGATTCCGTTTATATGAAATATCCAGAATAGGCAAATTAACAGAAAGTAAATTAGTGGTTTCGTGGGCCTGGAGTTTAGGGGTGGGGGAATTAGAACTGTCTGCTAAAGAATACAAGTTGTCTTATTGCTGTTATGAAAATATTCTGGAATTGGAGAGTGGTGAAGCTTGCACAACTTTGTGAATCTACTAAAAACCACCAAACGGTATTCATTTAAGAAGGTGAATTTTATGGTGTGTGAATTACATCTCAATAAAAATAAGTTAAAGGGAAAATGAGGTATCAATGTGTTATCATTGGTTAGAGTCAAAAGTTTTACCAAAAAAGTAAACCACACTCTTCCTGTTCTCCATCATGGCTGAGGATCAGGGTGGAAAGGAGAACCCCATGAAAGAACCTCACATCTGCAAGCTCTGCCTCAACATCTGTGTTGGGAGAGTGGGGGCTGACTGACCCAGGCACCCAAGGTGCGGCAGCAGCTCACAGGTCAGCCCCCTGTTCTCCAAATACCCCGCCAGGTCCTTTGGCATCAGCAGAAATGAAAAGATGGCCGTCCAGTGCACAGTCTGTGCAGCTAAGGCAGAATAATCCTGGAGAAAGGTCTAAGGGTGCAAGAGCAGCGATTACGAAAAAAAAACAAAAACCTGGACACTTTGGCTGTGGGATCCAGGAACACGTCCGTCTGGGAATGAAATAAGACCCAGGCGTTGGTGTCTACGGCCTGGACTGCTCTGTGTGCTGCGTGGGCCTGGTTTCAGCATCGCAGACGAGCGACGCAGAACAGGCCGTGCTGGGCCAGACGCAGAATCAGGAGAGGAGGCCACGCGCTGTTTCCCTGGCAAATAAGTTCTTGTTTCTGTCCAAAAAGACCAATAAAATTGCAAAACAAAGCAAAGCAAAAACAGTAAACCATTAGCCTAGTACAGGAAAATATAAACTCTAGTAACATCACAGCCCAACTTCTATTTCTAGAGGGGACACCATGTTGCAGGCAGGTGGCAAAAACAGGAAGGTTGTATGAAATTCGGTATATCCAAATTGACTTTAACCACCACCAGGTGAGGTCAATGATTTCGCTTCAGAGACACATGTGTAAGGTAAAGGTTTTTGAAACATCTGCCTTTGGCCAATCAAAGTCAGTGCCAAATAAAGTGACCAATTGTCCTACTTTGCCTGGGTCTGAGGATTTCCTGGGACACAGGACTTTCAGACCAAAATCTGGGAATATCTTTTTCTTTTGTTGTTGTCTTTGTTTTAGGTGTCAACGAAAAATTGCAATTCAATAACATTGATCTGTCAGGGCACAGAGGAAATCATTCATTCTCCTCTGGATTGTTCTAGGTTGGTACATAATCAAACAAGTAGCAGAGAGCTTGATAAGGGAGAAGTTTGAGAGTAGCATGGAAACCTCCTGCATGCCTAGGAGAGACCACACCAACGTGGCTTCAGACCAGGAGGGTAGTTCACCCTAACAATAGAATGTACACAGCCGGGCATATCACTAGGAATGCAGACTGCTCACGGGCTGGTGTGAGTCTGAATCCCACCCCCAGCCCCTGGATATCCTCAGAACATCAGCAACAACAACAGGACATTCTTGGTTCTAGTCATCTGTAATTCTTTTATGTCACCCCGCATTAAGAATGACAAGAAGGGGGTCATAGACGGTTTTAGGATGGCCTACTCTAGGGGGCACCCTGCTGCCTTGTAAGTGATTTTCATGCCTGCTAAATTCAAAACTGGCCAGTGATAAGAATGGAAGGGCAAGTGTTTGTACACACAGCTCTTTAGAGGAAGGGCTTCATTCAAAGAGAAAAGAAATTAATGTAACAGCATCCTGGCACTAAGTACTACAAATATAAATGCATCACATTACCTTGTAGCCCTATGAAGTACATAGTATTATCGTTTTTCATTATTCCCATTTTACATATGAGGAAACTAATGCAAGCCAGGTTATATAACTTTATCAAGGTCACAAGTCTAATATTAATGTCAATTCAAAGCCTGGCAATCTGGCTCAGAGTCCAAAGTCTAGACCACTGTGCTAAGCGACATCCTCAAATGAGACATTGCGTGCAACAAGTGCAGACCTACGAAGACAAGGCAAGGAAGGAAGGCCTTGGGCCTGCAGAGAGCAATTCTAATAAATCAAGAAAATCACTGTGTCCTCTACTGCTAGTTGGCTTATAATCCGTAGTCAAACCCCACATAGGTCAGGGTTTAGAAGATTTTTGTGTGGGTCATCTTCCTGACAGCTCTAATTAAAATGCTGATATTTGGGGCCTCTCTTAAAAAGGGGAATGTGTAATTTCCAAAGAGATAATTGTGAATTCTTAAGTATAACATATTCCCTGTTTTGCAGAGGGATTGGCATCTTCAGTTCATGGTTTGACTTGACTACAGTAAGTCAAAGCACAGACATTCTAGAAATGGCAAGGCCAGGATGACAGCGGTAGAGCTTGAAGTGCAGTGGGGAAAAACCAGAAAGCACAGTAAAGGAAATGACAAGTTATTTCCAGGGCCTCCCTGGTGGCACAGCAGTTAGGCGCTGTGCTGTGGAGCTGTCAGCAGCGGTGACGCGAGTTCGATGCCCAGCTGGAGAGATTCCCACATGGTGCGGCAGACCTCTCCTGTCTCACCCACTGCTCCCCTCAGCAGTGTATTTTCATTGATCTGCCTGTTCTGCTCCCCACTCTGTCTCTGGTGAACCCTCTCACCGCCCCATGCCTCTGGCCTGTACCCCAACTTGTATGCATAAATAAATAAATCTTTTAAAAAAAGTTATTTCCAGTGGAAATTCTGGGAAATACTCTAAGAAATTGATACAAGTGACTGGTATAATCTCGCCAAATAGAGCAGAAGCAGGTGTCTAGTAGTCTTATAGTCAAAACAACTTGGTAAGATTCATCCACAGTCACAGAGGGATTGCATGTTTTAGGATAAGCAGGATTTAATTTTCATTCGACATGGGTAAATAGGAGACATTTTGTTGTAACTGAAAGTCCCTCATTCAACAAGCATTTACCTTGAGTACCTACTATGTGCCAGAGTCTGCAATATGTTAAAGATTTAGAAATGAAAGAGACAGACACAATCTCTGCCTTCCTGGTCCTAATAAGTAATCCAGACATATTAAAATATCGCAAATAAATATATCTTTACAAATTCTAATTAAGTCATGGAAAGACTGACTACAAAGGCTAATTTAGATAGGATTTCAGAGTCATCTCTGAGTCAGTGAAACTTTAGCAAAAGTCTGAAGGATGAGTAGAAGTTGGACAAAGTCTTGGAGATGGGATTGGAAGTGGACTTCCAGTAAAGAGTGGAAGTGGAAGAGAGCTTGGCAACATACTAGGAATGTCTAAGGCTGGTGAAGCTGCAGAGGAATGAGCATAACAGCAAAGCAGTTCAAGGTGAGAACAAAGAGGTAGCAACAGGCTAGATCAAACAGAGCCTGTGGTCCATGGAAGAGTCAGGGTTTATTCTAATTACAATGGGAAGTCATTGTACAGGTTTTTAATGAGGTGGGGTGGGGGGGAAGTAACACCAGCCAATGTATGGTTTACACATCTCCAAGCTATATATAATCGAGTCCTAAATTCAGAAGTGCAAATTATTTCCTGATAGAATCAGTGTGAACTGCAGCGGGGAAAGGAATTAAGTGTGCTGGTGTTGGTAGGGAGTGGTCTTCAACTGAGACTTGAAGGGACTATGCGAGGCAAAGCCACTCTGAGCCAGAGCGGTATCAGTATTACTAATGAGAAGAAACTTTTACAGAAATGGGCAGGACTTGGAGGTGATTTGGACATGGGGGAAGTACATAGAGCGATCATTGAAATCTCCGAGGTTTGGACCGTTGGACTTGCAGAAAAGGTGTTATGGCCATTCAGATAAAATGGGGCAAGGAGGGATGAAGAAGTGGATTGCTAAAGAAGGTGATCAGTTCTTACAGCAGCACTATTTACAACAGGCAAGATATAGATACAACCTACATAGCCAAAAAAGATGAGTGGATCAAGAAGATGTGGTACACACACACAATGGAATATTGCTCAGCTGTCAAAAAAGATAAACGAATGCCATTCACAGCAATATGGAAGGGATTATACTAAGTGAAATGAGCCAGAAAGTGAAGGATAAATATTGGATGGTGTCACTTATAGGTGGAATATAGAGAAATCAAAGGGTCAAAGACAAAGATTAAAAACAACCTTGAAAGTTGACTGCAGGTCTGTGACTTTCGGGGTGGGGGGTAAAGATGAGGGCATGGGGATGCCGGCAGAGAGCACAATGACCTTTGGGGAAGACTTTGGGTGCTTCACTGGCAGGAGTGGTATGGTGACTACACTTGAGGAGGGACAGCCTATGCTGTCAAAACGCTGCAAAGATGTGGAACAAGGTACATTGATAACAATAAATGTGTTAAAGAAAATAATCAGTTCCTTCCATTTGAGGAAAGTTGAGTGTGACTGTAAGGGAGCAGAGGTGCAGATACCATCCTAATGATGTAAGATTAAGCTGGACTTTTATTTGGGAATAATGGAAGAGAAGAGAAAGCTGTGATTGAAGGCAGTTTTGAGGGAAAGGGGGCTGTGTGTATCAAGGTGGAAGGATAAAGGGAAACCCTGGAAGGAGACCTCAAAAGAGCAATCGTTGCACCTGGATAAGAACTCAGAACACTGACACACGCATGGAGTTAAAGACAGCCAAGCCGCGTTGTTGCAAGTGAAGACAGAAGCGAGAACACTGAATTCCCCCGCCTCATGGAAGTGTCTGGCGTGATACAGACAGGATATTAAGGGAAAACACTGTTGCACTTAGAATGAGAACATTGGGTCAGATTCTCAACCTGTTTGGTCTGGGGAGTCACCAGGGATTGTGTGATGTCGCATTGTTTATTCTTATGTTAACCTTATATGGCAGGGAGGGGAATTAATTTTTGTTTTGCTTTTGCCAATTCTTGAGCAATTAATCACCTCCAAAACTCTGCTTCCCACTGCAGGAGGTGAGGTCCACCTTAATTAGCAAAAATACCTTTAAACCTCAGTTATGCTCTTCTGCCCAACAATTCAGAATTCAGCAAATACATTTTATTAGAAAGAACCCCAACTTCATAGAAAATGGCAAAGAGGTAAAAAGACTCCAAACAAAATTACTAAGGACAAGAGGGTTAGCTTGTCAAGGGTGCCAGGACTCACAGTAAAACTCAGTGGATGGGAGCAAGACAGTTTGTTACTCACAACACAGCAAACATCAGGAGCATCTGTGTGGTAGCACTGTATCCCCCAAATCTGAGCCCCTTCGGGCAAGGCAATGGGCCCAGATGTCAGCATCGCACGCGATGGATTGCAGCACAGCTGCAGAACCTGGGCAAGGGCTGTGCACCTTGGTAGCAAGCATAGACATCTCCCAACCCCACAGAGTGAGTCGCCCTAGGGAAGTCATAACAGAGTTTCCATGACCTATTTTCCTGCCTGCCTGACTAGCAATAGAAACTCCCAGGGTCAGAGGGCAGCTAGGTGTTGAAGAATGTTGCTATCAGCAAGAATGTGCAGAGATGCTGGGGGCTGATATCAGACTTCCTCTCCCAACAAATTGGAATTCACTTTATCAGCTAAGCATTCATAAATCATATGGATTTGGGTTATCAAAAGTCCCTTCGGATTTCATTCTTTGCAGAATTAAAAAATTCTGACCTTAGAAGTTTGTCCTCCTGCAGCTTTTAGCACTCTCTCCCCTCAGCACTTAAAACTTCACTACATTTTAGTCATTGAATTTCCTCAGTCTAATGAAAGGCATTTATGTAAAATCTACAACAAATACACTTACTGGCAAAAAGACTGAATGCTGTTCCTCTGCATCAGAACAGGCAAAGATGCTCCCACCATTTGTATTCAACGCTGCATTAGACATGCTGCTCTTTGCAAAGTAAGAAAATAAAATAAAAGGCACACAGATTAAAAGGTAGAAGTGACACCAGATTTACTGGCACCTGACATGGCTGTGTAGTTATTTTAAAATTCTAAAAAATTGTCCAAAAATGGCACAAGAACTAATAAGTGAAGTTAGAAAGAAAACAAGATACAAAGGCAATATTTTTAAAAAATTGTATTTCTATGTACCAGCAATAAAAACTTGGAAATTGAAATTAAATGTTATTTACAATAGCATCCAAAACGTGGTAGATTTAAAAATAAGTTTAACAAAACATGAGCATGACTTGTGCATTAAAAACTATAAAACCTCTGTTGAAAAATTAAGGAAAATATATATACATGGAAAAATAACCATACACATGAATGGAGAAGTCTGAGTCAGATAAGGTATCAGTTCTCCCAAAATTGATGCATAGGTTCAGTGCCATTCAAGAAAGAAAATTATCAGGGCCTCCCTGGTGGCGCAGTGGTTAAGCGCTGCGCTGTGGAGCTGTCGGCAGCGGCGACGCGAGTTTGACGCCCGGCCGGGGAGAATCCCACATGGCGCAGCAGACCTCTCCTGCCTCCCCGCTGCTCCCCTCAGCAGTGTATTTCAGTCCATCTGCCTGTTCTGCTCCCCACTCGGTCTTTGGTGAACCCTCTCGCCACCCCACACTTCTGGCCTGTACCCCAGCTTGTATGCATAAATAAATAAATCTTTTTTAAAAAAGAAAGAAAATTAGCAGCAATACATCTATCTGATATAGAATTTTATCAAGAAAATATAAAGAGATATATAAAATGTAAAGAAATCCTACAGTTCGAGGAGAAGACAAACAACCCCCCAAATGGTTAAAGAACATGAATGGAAAGTCAAAAAAAGTAGATTTAAATATTTATATAAATATAGCTAATAAGCACAGGAAAAAATTGCTCAAATTATCCATCTTGGTAGAACAGCAAATTTACACACCATGAAATCCCTCTACACAACCACCAGAACGCCTGACATTAAAGGTGACCACACCACGCACTGGTGAGGAAGTGGAACAAATGGAACTTTCATACATTGTTTGCAGGAATGTAAAATGGCATAACCACTTTGGGAAACTCCTTGGCAGTACCTGATAAAATTAAACATTCTGTAACTATTTGATCCCAAAATCCTACTGCAGGGTATTTAATCAAGAGAAATAAAAACATATCTACACATAAATTTCTACACAAATACTCATTGCATCTGTATTCCTAATAGCCAATGGCATATTGGTAAAACTGGCTCCTGGGCAGGGCAGGGGGATTCCTCATTTGTCAGGTTCCTTAATGTGAATACTCCCTCCATGGATGCTTTCAAGCCAACAGCCTGGCATTGCCGAACGTGGAGTTAAGAAGATGTGTGCAGCATCATTCCTGCAAGCCAGGACCAGCCAGCTTCAGCACCTCGCTCATTTATAGCACCCAACTGGAAACACTCAAGTATTCATTAACAGTTAAGTAGAGAAATTGTGCTATACTCAATGTATTCAGTTACCTTTGCTTACAAGGAACTTTGTTCTTCAAGGTATAGCACTTTTGTAATAAATACAAAAGGGGGTTCTGTGGCAAAGACAAAACGGAGGAGAATATCATTCTTTTCACTGAAGTCCTAAAACCAAAGAATTTGAAAAGTAAATGCAACTGCAATTTTGTTACTGCATAGCAGAGACACCCTGGGATGGACAATGTTATCTCGTATCATTCAGTAACAACAAGCAGTAAACTGGTGATGCATGCCATAGCATGGATGAGTCTCAAAGACAGGATGAATGAGAGAAGCCAGATACAAAAGAATATGCCCTGTATGATTCCAGTTACATGAAATTCTGGAAACGGCAACCTAAACCTAGAAGATGGAGACAGATGGATAAGAATCCATTGACAAGTTCTGAAAGATAAAAAAAAAAAAAACAGAATGATAGCAAAGATTATTTCTGGGCAGGTAAATTACAGATGATCTTATGCATTTCATCTATAATTTAAAAAATGTCAATTTTTTTTCAACTACATCTGGACTTTAAATACCTGGCACTCTATGGTATTGAAGGATCTGTGCAGTCAAAAATTCTTTCCTACAAACTATACAACACAACTAACAGCAAAGAACATTCTAGTTATACCTGGTATAACTCCTTTCATATAGAATAATCTCATATACCATTTTATACTACTGATAATGGTTTGGCTTTGTGAATCTTAACAAGGGGGGCTTTTAAGCAAATGCTGCAAACAACATTATGACAATCAAGTTGTTTTGCCATACACTTGAGAAAAGAGATGGATTAATTGAAAATTTATATGCACTAGCATGGGAGTAATTATATGTATTAAGCCAAATTTACTTATGATAATAGAGCTAATTGGAAAATTCTTTAATGTACAATTTTAATAAGGGCATTAAAGAAATTGGGAAATTTGAAGAACATCTAATCATTTCTGAATTATAATTGTAAATGAGTGCAGATGACCTAATCTGCTTACGTAAATGATAATTATTAATTTAGAAATTGTACAAATGCGCTCAAAACATGAACTACAATAATTACAATACAAACCAATATCTTCCTTGTCTGCCATTTGCACAAATGATTAAATTATATGAGGGGTGTTTTCTCTATAGTTTAAATACTAATGTAAATTTAAGAACCCAGGGAAATTATTAGTGTAATCAAAACTAATAGGCATATGCAAATATGGAAAACAAACAGTTGGATTTGTGAAGCTTGAAGAAAGAACATTTCATTCTACTTTAAATTTTAATATTATGTATCTTTCATTGTAACTGTAGTGAATAAGGAATCACTGGAAGAAATAATACTGCTTCCTATAGTAAGTTACCATCTATGGTACTGGTTTTTAAAAGCATTTTGCACTTAAGGTTTTCCAAGAATGGTAACTTTTCATTCCCATCTCACCACAAATCATCTTGCAGGTGGAAAATAATGCTATGTATTGTCAGTTAACCAAGAGCACTAAGTGGAAACTCAAGGTAATTTTCAAGGCCCTCTTTAAATGCCAAATCTCCTTCATTATATTGTGATTCACGTTGAGAGAGTCTGTGCAGGAAAAAATGGGAGGGGGAGGGTATATTAGAAAATTGCAGCATTTAGGTCTATTTATTGTTGGGAAAGGGGAAGGAGGGAGGTAAAATTCAACTAAGGAGTAGCAGAGTCCAGGACTGGAAACAGGGAACCAAGATTCTACACAAAATGCTCAGACTAGGGAGCTGTGGGGGGGGGGCGGCAGTGAGCCTAAACCTCTGCCAGGTGAAGATCCCCGGCTCTCCAGGCCCAAGGCTTGCGCAGCGCTCCAGCACCCCTCTGTGAGCCCAGCCCGTTTCCTTCTTAAAATCACCCCAGTTCTACCACTGCTTGACCCTCCTGGTGGCCAAGTGCTGTGAAGGCCTCTGGACTTGGGTGACAAGGCTCCTTTCTATCCCCCACTGGGGAGTGCACCTTCCAGCTCAAGCAGGATGCAAAGCATGGATGGGGCTGGTGGGCCCAGCCAACCCCAGTGCATCCACAGTAGGTGGGCCCACAAAAGGAAAGGCAAACAAGGCTTGGCACGGAGGATCAGCCTGGCTGCGGCCCCAGAAGTCACTCCCAGGGACACCATCTCGGGCTCCGGAGGCTGATGTCCTCCATGGCCAGGACAGCTGCCCACAACCCTCCTTCCTGCCATAGCAGTCTTGCACTTCACTCATCTTCGAACTGGGCTTTGGAAATGCCCACTCTGGAGATTAACAGAAGCTTCTTGAATACCAGATATACCAGCTGACCTGGTATCTGCTGGCTACCAGCAGATCCTGGAAGCACCTGCTTCCTTATTTTGTGGAACAATTATAAGGAGTGTTTTGTAGGTTGCTTTAAGATTCAGTGAAGTATTCTTAACTAGTCACTAAGCTGAACATTATAACCCTGACATTTACTGTGTATCTGAAAGTTGCTATTAATGGAGCAGTTGTCTATCACTGCTAGAAGTCATGTGTACATACAATAATAATGTAATAACAAACATCTTTTATGCACATATAACTTCACTGACCTTTTTATAATGAGGTATAATTGACATAAAACATTATATTAGTGTGTAGAGTACAACATGATTTTTTTTTAATTTTTTTTAAGATTTATTTATTTATACATACAAGCTGGGGTACAGGCCAGAGGCGGGGAGCGGCGAGAGGGTTCACCAGAGACAGAGTGGGGAGCAGAACAGGCAGATCAGAAATACACTGCTGAGGGGAGCAGCGAGCGAGGCAGGAGAGGTCTGCCGCACCATGTGGGATTCTCCCCGGCCGGGCGTCGAACCCGCATCGCGCACTGCCAACAGCTCCACAGCGCAGCGCTCAACCGCCGCGCCACCAGGGAGGCCCCTAGTACAACGTAATGATTTAATCACTGTGAAACGATGACCACAATAGGTCTAGTTCACATCTGTCACCATACATAGTTACACTTTTTTTTCTTGTAATTTATTTTTTGTAGTTGTTGCAGCTCATGCTTTTTAGCATTATGTCTAAAAATTCATTGCCAAATCCAAGGTTATGAATAGTTATCCCTTATATAAGAGGTGTTAAATTACCATAAGAGTTGCAAAAAACCGATTTGCAAAAATTTCAAGACAAATTGGTATTAAACATTTTCTTCTAATAGCTTAATATTTATTTTTAGGTCATTTATTCACTGTGAGTTAATTTTATATATGATGTGAGGTAGGGGTTAAACTTCATTCTTTTGCTTCTGGAAATCCCATTGTCCCAGAATAATTTGCTGAAGCGGCTGCCCTTATTGAATGAATCTAGTACTCTTGCCAAAAATCAATCGACCATAGATGTATTGGTTTATTTCTTGACTGTCATTTCTACTACATTGGTACATATGTCTATCCTTATACCTGTAGCATGCTTTTAAATTTTTCTTTAGCTTTACAGTAAGTTTTGAAAACAAAGTGTGAAAACGCCAACTTTATTCATCTTTTAAAAGAGTATTTTGTCTATTGTGAGTCCCTTGTAGTTCCATATAAATTTGAGGGTTGACTTTTCCATTTCTGACCAAAAAATGCTTTTGTAATTTTGACAGGGATTGCATTGAATCCGTAGACGACTTTGGGCAATATTAACATCTTTACAATAAATCTACAGTTGAAGAAAGTAGAAAAAGAACAAAAGCATCCAAAGACAGTAGAAGGAGATAAATAATAACAATTAGAGCAGAAATAAATGAAATAGAAAACAAAAAGACAATCCAAAAGATCAGTGAAACCACGAGTTGGTTCCTTGAAAAAATAAACAAAATTGAAAACCAATTAGCTATGTCACGTAAACTGAATCACATAGCAGATGCCCTTTTCAGATAGGCTTTTTTCACCCAGCATAACTTGCTGGAAATACATCCAAGTTGTTGTTTGTACCAATAGTTTATCCCTTTTTATTTCTCAGTAGTATTCCATGCTGCTGATGTATCACAGTTTATTTGCATACCCAGTGAAGAATATCTTGGCTACTTCCAACTTGGTGCTACTATGAATAAAGCTGCTATGAACTTTTGTGTAGTGGTTTATGTGTGAACATAAATTTTCATTAGGAGTAAACGCCTGAGAGTACAATATCTGGGTAGTGGTAAGTTCCTCTTTAGTTTTCAATGTAACTGCCAAACTATTATCCAGAGTAGCTGCACCATCTTACATTCCCAACAATAATGTATGAGTGATCCAGTTTCTCTGCAGCTTCATCAACATTTGTTGCTGCCACTAATTTTTGATGACTGTAGTTATATAGTTAATATCAAGTAGAATATTTCCCCCACTTTTTGATTTTTCAAAATTGTTTCAACTATTCTAGTTTGTTTTTTCCATATAAATTTTGTTTTTATTTTTCCCAGTTTTACTAAGATGTAACTGACATATAACATTGTTTAAGCTTAAGGTGTACAACTTGTTTGTTTGATACACTTATATATTACATACCATGGTGTTACTAATGCCTCCACCACATCACATAACTAACATTTCTTTTTTGTGATGAGAATATTTCAGATCTATTCTCCTAGCAACTCTGAAGTATATTATATGGCATTATTAATTATAACCACCAAACTCTACATCAGAGCCTCAGAACTTAATCAGCTTCTAAGTGGGAGCTTATACCCATTGACCAACATCTTCCCATCCCCACCCCAACTCAGTGCCTGCAAACTGCTATTCACCTCTCTGTTTTTTTAAGTTTAGCTTTTATAGATTCCACATATAAATAATATCTACAGTATTTGTTTTTCTCTGTCTGACTTATTTCAATTAGCATAATGCCTTAAAGGTCCATTTATGCTGTCACAAACCGTAGGATTTCTTTATTTTCTTTTTGTGGTGCTATAATATTCCTCTGTGTGTACATATATACACGCATATGTACATACACACACATACATACCACATCTTCTTTATCCTTTCTTCCACTGAAGAAAACATAGGCTGTTTCCATATCTTGGCTATTGAGAATAATGGTACAATGAACCTGGAGGTATAGCTATCTCTTCAAGGTAGTGATTTCATTTTTTGCAGATATATACCCAGAAGTAGGATTACTGAATCATATGGTAGTTCTATTTCTAAATTTTTAAGGAAATTCCATACTGCTTTCCCGAGTGATTGTACCAATTGACATTCCCACCAACAGTACACAAAGGTTCCCTTTTCTCCACATCCTCCCCAACACTTGTCATCTCTTCTTTTTTTATGAGCGCCTTTCCAACAGGTGTGAGGCAATCTCTCGCTGTGGTTTTGATTTACATTTCCCAGATGACTGGTGATATTGAGTACCTTTTCGTGGTCTTGTTGTCCATGTGTATGTCTTCTTTGTCCCTTTCTGATTTGCATACATTTTTAGCTTGCCTAATTGTAGTGACTAGGACTTCCAGAACTATGTTGTATAAAGAAGGGTGAGAGCAGACCTTCTTGCTTTTTTCCCAATCTTAGAGGGAAAACATCCAATCCTTTACCATTAAATATGATGTTAACTATAAGTTTTATATAGGCTTTTTTTTATCAAGTAGAGGGATTCCCCCTTCATTCCTCTTTTGCTGAGTTTTTATCACGAGTATGTGTTGAATCAGCAAATATTTTTATGATATGTATTTACTATGTGTCATACACAGTTTACCATTAACTCTCTCAGTTAATTCAACTAATGTTTACAGCCATCTTAAGAGGTAGGTACTATCAATATCATCTTCTTGTCAAAGATGAGAAATGTGGCACTGGCAGGGCAAATAAACAAGTTAAAACAATTAGTGAGTAGCAAAGTCAAAATTCAATCAAGCCAATTTCAGAAATCTATGTACTCAATTAGCAGCATGTGCCAACTTTCAGCAATTTACACTTGCTTTGGAGACTTCATCTGTGAAATGGAGATGATGACTCCTAACTCATTGGGGAGATTAAGTGAAATCGTACATGTGCTTGGCACATGGTAAAAATGCTCAGTGACTGCCAACTATGGTAGCTACTGTGTCTTTACAACAACTCAAGGCAGAGGGGGCTGGTACAATCTCGTTAGCATATGAGTGTGGTCTATAGACATGTGGAAATAGAACGAGTCTTTCCAGCTAAACCAGAAAATGGATCAACTCATTCTAGCGGAAATAGATCACCGCATTCTAATTAATACTATAGCACAGAGATGATTAGACACAGAAGAACATAGATATCCCATGTCTACAGTGAAGCTTTCTATTTTAGTTATATCCAGTATAGAACCGCCTGAACTAGAAAACACTGTAACAGGGTATGCAAAGAAAAGATGTAAAAAGTATTTACTGACAAGTATAATGTGCTAGGCATTTATTAAGCTGTCTCCGGCAGGGGAGGGTCTATATGAAAAAAAAAAAAAACGTTCAGATTTTTCCTTTCCCAATCTCCACATAAGTTGTTATTTTGGTAGAAATTGGAAGACGTGCTAAGTAGACTGCATTTCTCTGCAGTTACAATATTTTCCCAACTTATTTTCAGGTGTGGATCAATTATTGATTTTTTTAACTCAGGAAGCAAAATGACAGGAAAAAAAAATCTCCCAATGCTTTTAGCAAATCCCAGGTGTGTGTTCAGTGTTCCCGGAGGAGAGTAGCAGGCCTGCTGAGTGTGCAGTGTTTCAATCAAAATACACAATGGAGCACTTGGAGTATAGCAGGGCAAAAAGGAAAAGGCATAATGTGAACAGAAATCCTTTTATTCCAAGGGTGGTGGCGACTCAGACAGCAATTTATACACCTGGGTTCCCGCGCTGCTCTTTCCAGCACAGCCATAAACAGCTTTTTGGACCTTTTGGCTGCCGTCCTTTTTCAGCAGTGAAGCTTTTCTTCTGTTTTATGCTACCACCACCTGCTGTCCTATTCCTACCACACAGAAACTCTTCTCCCCTTTTCCTGAAAGAACTAATCTGACTGTAAGCCCTCTACTGGAGCATGTTTAAAAGAGTATAAGCAACAAGACAACTTCTTAGGGCTTAATTTTTAAATCACAGACTTTTGAAATAGAAAAGTCTTGTTTTTCAATATCTGTAAATGAAGTGTCTTTCTTTCCACATATGTGATGATAAAGGGCTGAATATATGCTCTTCACCATGGCAAGGGGAAACAATTGTATGGGAAGATCTTTTATTTATTTTTATTTAATAAGCATAGATTTTTCACGATGTGCCAGACACTTTTAAGTTCTCTTATAATAATGAAATAATTCTGCTGTAACAGAACAAGCTTTATAATTCTCATAACAACCTTGTGAAGTAGGTTCTGTTATTATTCCCATTTTAGAGATGAGAGAACCAAGGCACGAAGAGGCCAGGTAACATGCTCAGGACCACCACACGGATTCTATTAGTATTTACAATATTCGAAGCCCCTCCCTGTAGGCCCAGCCTTGGCCATGTAACTTGCTTTGTCTGTGACCCATTAATAGACGTAAAACATTCTGAACAAAAGCCTGAAAGTCAGCTCAGAGCTCACCATGTTCGTTTTGCCCTCATCCATGAGACCAACCGTGTTTAAGAGAGGGGCTGAGAGGGGCTGAGAATAAAGACAGATAAAACAGAACTGAGGTTGACCCAGATAGTACACAAAACGTGACTGAGAATTAAACCTTGTGATTGCAAGCCACCCAAATCACTGTTATTTGGTTGTGTGCTTGTCATCTTTGGCAGTATAACAACAAGCGACCACCAGATCTCAGTGGCATTTAGTAAAAAGCCTTTATTTTTGGCTTTCAAGTTGGCAAGTTAATGAGGCAGCCCAGCGCTGTGTGTCTCATTCTAGGTCTCAGGCTGGAAGGCCACCAGCTACCATCATCCTCCCATGCAAGGGTTGGAATTGCAAGAAGGCAAGTTCAAGCGTATTTCAGATGCTACTGCCATCATGTCCTCTAACATTCTATCGGATAACACAAGTCGTATAGCTAAACTCAAAGTTAAGAGGTAAGAAAAGTATGATCTCCACACCATGATGCAATGACAAGACATGGATGTACAATACCACTAGTGATGTAATGATGAATTATTAAATCTACCATGGTTACTAATCCATAACCAGCTAGCGTGAATGATAGTGTCAACAGTTAAACTTCAAATCCAAGCTGTCTGGCTTTATACTTGTTTTTTTAGTGTTTTTTTTTTAATATATATCATTCATACACCATAAAATTTGCCCTTCAAAAGTATACAATTCACTGGGATTTTTTGTATATTCACAAAACTGCAATTATCACCAGAGTCTAATTCCAAAACATTTTAATCACCAAAAGAACCACGCTTTTTTGCACAGCCATCCCCCATGGCCTCCTACTCCAGAACTTGAGATCAATAATCTTCTATCCCTATGGATTTACTTGCCTTTTCTAGAGAGGTTGTGTACACAAAAATCATACAACACATGCCCTTTTGTGTCGGACTACTTTCATTTAGTATAATGATTTCAAAGTAATTCGTGCTATATAATGTATCTGTCTTTCATTCCATTTTCTGGCTAAGTACTATATCCATTATACACGTATACCACGTTTTTGTTTGTCCATTCATCAGTTAGCTGGACTTTTGAGTTGTTTCCATTTCCATATCAATTCTCTTGAGTATATAACTAAGAGTAGTAATACGTCCTCTTTCATTCCTGATTTTAGGAGTTAGAGTCTTCACTTCTTTTTGTGATGAGTATTTGATTTGTCAATTTTGATGAACTCTTCAGACAGCCAACTTGCAGTTTTGTTGCTTTTCTCTATTATTTTTTTATTCTCCATTTCTTTATTTCCACCCTTTTACTTCTACTCTTTATTATTGCCTTCCTTCTGCTTGCTTTGAGTTTAGGGGTTTGGTTTTTTTAACACTTTTTTTCACAGTTTTTTAAAGTAGATGTTTAGGTCATTGATTTGAGGACTTTCTCTAGTGAATATATATATGTGTTAGTTATAAATTTCCCTCTTGGCACTATTATCACTGGATCCCATAAATTATATCTTCTGTTTCATTTTTATTCATCTGAAAGTGTTTTGTAATCTCTCTTGCAATTTCCTCAAATAGGTTATCTCCATTGATTTAGAACCCTTGTTCTTCTGCATAATCAAATTTGCTGATGACACCTCTGGTGACTTTTTCATTTCATTTATTCTGTTTTTCAGCTCTAGAATTACAAGTTGGTTCTTTTTTCACAGCTTATGTCTATTGATATTCAGTGAGGCAGCTTTCTTATACTTTTTTAGTTTTTTAGATATGATTTCCTTTAGTTCCTAAATATATTTATAATAAAATAACTGATTTTAAGTCATTGTTTAGTAAATCCTACATCCAAATTTCCTCAAAGACAGTTCCTACTCATTACATTTTTCCCTGTGTAAATTACCACACTTTCTTGGGTATTTTGCATGCTTCATATATTTTTATTGTAGACCGAGCATTTTTAAACAATATAATGTGCAACTCTGGAAATCAGATTCTCTCCCCTCAGAGCTGTTGTTCTTACTTGTCGTTGTTATAGAGACCATGCAAAACTTGGGAGAATGTCACAGTTTGTGGATCCTCACCCATGTGCTCACCCATCGTCAGCCATGTCCCAGGCTCAGAATGCAACAGCAACAAGGTTGCTCAGTAAAGGGGAAATTGGGGAAAAGGAAAGCGTTTCTAAGGCCACAATGGCTGTCTGGCCCACCTACCCATGTTATGGAAAGGCAGGCAGTAAATTAATAGAAGAAGATAGACCTATACTTGTGAGCAGAGACAGAGTTCCAAGGCTTGTAAGGAGGTGCAGTTGGCACCTACTTTACTACTTGCTCCCTTAAAAAATATCTCTCAGCTTTGAATCCTGTAGTCAGACGAAAGCCCTCACTGCCCCTCATGTTGCTGTTGCCCCTGTTTTGTGGACATAAAGTCAGCAATATTCTACAGCAAAATGCAACCAAAACAGTCCCCAGAGCCATGTATGGAAGCAGGCCAAACAAGAAAGAACATTCCGTGGCAATTGCTGCTAATATGCAAAAGTCATACCACTCGAGCCACATGTCTGAGGATTTTCAAGTGCAGTGTGTTTGCTCGTAAAACAGAATTAAGGCAGAGACACAGGAGAGCAAATTATGGAACCATAAACGAAGCATTCTTTTCACACAGGAGGTTTGCTATTACGGAATTTTTAAAGATGTCTTGATGTCTTATTGGATCAATTTACCTAAAGTAATAAAACACTAGTCAATGGAAAAAGCATTGACAATGTGAAGCTAATGATTTTGTTTAATTTTTTTCCTAATATTCCTAGGTCAATTATAGTTTGTGCTCTGTCCTTTCAACCATTTAGAAGCTTATAAATAATAAATAGCTTTGGGGATCAAGAACTGTTTGCAAGCACTTTAAAAATGAAAATGTCATGATGTGAACAATGAAGAAAAAGAGGAGAAAAAGGAGCAGGAGGAGAAAGCAGAGAAAGGATAAAGACAACGAAGAAGCAATGACAAGAATGTTCTGCTTTTAGAGAAAAACTCACTGTAGAATCAGGGATAGAAATATTGCAAAATGGTCTTCTGGAGTAGATTTGCTTGCTTTCTTTTATAAGCTTATAGTTTCTGTTTACACTGTCAAAGCTTTTTGAAGAATTTGATACTACTTCTAGCTTGTAAATTCCTTGAAGGCACAGGCCGTGTTTTATAGATCTTTGTATCTCATGTAGCATCTAGACAATTACTAGCCGCAGTGGAGGTGCTCAATAAACATCCGTGTAAAGAATGACTGCAGAAGTTAAGGATATTAAGAATTGTTAAAAAGAGTCAAGAGTGTAGTTTATTAAAATTTAAAATGCTTTTTTCCAAATGATATTTTAGCTTAATTGTGAATCCATACATTTCAAAGTAAATTTACTCTATAGTTTGTAAAGCATTTATATTTTATTTATTTGTGTATTAACTTTTAAATTATTTTAACATGCTTTACATTTTAAATTTTTATTTTTATGTGTTTCCCTAATGTTTCATTTTGAAATTTTTGAAACTACAGAAAAACTTAAAGAATATAGCCATCACCTAAATTCATCAGTTTTTAATATTTCACCAAATCTATTTTATGGAACTATGAAAGAGCAAAAAAATTATTTTGGAGCCACTTCAATCATTTGAAGAATGGTGAAGCATTTTTGTAGGAAGCAGAAAGGGTGTTTCATCAGCTCTGATGATGAAGTCAAACCTCAAAAATTTCTAAACACTTTAAGACCTTGATGAAAGAGATGGCCAGACCTATTTTAGTTCACAATTTTAAATCAACCTGAGACAAGTATGATCGAAACAGTTCTTTTTTGACATTCATATAAAGCATGGGTTTATTTTTAAATTAAACATAGATTGTATTTTTGTTATAAATCTATGAATAACTTTGAGTAATTGGGTAATGCATTCATCAGTCCTAATTGGTGATATATATTTTATGCCAATGTTTTAAAGATAAATATATGATTTAGCACAGAACCCGGCACAAAGCATTCTATGTTCTTTTCAATTTATCTATGTTATAGAGGAGAGTAAAATTCGTAAATCTAGAATTAAGCATGACATTTCTATTCTGCAAATCAAGTTTGAATTCTAGGTTAGTTAATAGATGTTTGAAACCACAGCATATATGTCTGAGAAATTAATCAAGTATTTCAACTAGATGCCTGCAATAGATCTTTGCTCACAATGTATTTCCAGGTTTTTTCCCAACAACGTGACATTAAAATTTAGAAATTCACACTCATTTTGGTTGAATTTGGTGCCCCAGTTGTTCACATGCAAGTTAAAATAAGTTATCATCGTATGTCATATGTGTATATGGAATTTACATATGGAACTTCAAGGAATAAAAATACCTATTTAGCTCTTCCACAGTTCGCAAAGTGTTTAAACTAACATTATCTTATTTGTTCTTGACAATAGTTTGTTAACAAGCCAAAGATATCAAGGGATCTGGAAGTGTTTTATCCCACAAACAAATCAAATTAGACATTTTTCAGAAGGATTCATTCAGAAACACTGAAATTATTCACACATGCTAACTGCTGCCTTGAAAATGAGGAAGCATATTTATTATATTGCTTTCAGGATAGAACTAAAACTAGTAGATGAAAACAATAATAATAAAGATCAATTTCCACATATGTGATGTACTAGGTACGTATACATTTTACATGTCTTCTTTCATTTAGCAATGGAAATGCATTATTCTACCCATTTTACAGGTGAGAAACTGAAACTTTGAGAGGTTGCATAACCTGCCTAAGGTGATACAGATAACACTGGTCAACAGTGAGATCATAACTGACTTTAAAAGGCCCTAATCTGTAGTATCTTGGTGTGCTGAACATGCATATAACCCTGAAATTTTTTATTAGCTCTCGTTTTTAAGATACTTCATAGAATTCATTTTATATGTTTCACCATGTAAATTTATCCGGTAGGAATGCAACAACATCCTAAATCAGCGTAGAATGATGTAATATTGCATCACATTGCATAATACCATCATGCACATATCATCCAGAGTTGATTGCATCATTTTCTGATGCAATGCAATACTACTGCCAGGCGGCTGCTGAAGTAAGCTGACGTCATCAGTGCCCTATAGAAAGCCCTGTTGGAAAGGTTGAGCATTGAAAATATTTCAGACTTTGTGTAAGACAGTTTAAGCTACTGTTCCATAGAACTGTTCTTATTTTATCCATTTAGGCACAATACAGAACAGTCATGCCTCGAAAGTGCATTTATAGCGTGGGCAATTTCTGCTCTATTTGTGGGGAAGTGATACTTGCCAACCAAAAGAAAAGTATCACTTCTCAAGTGAAGAAGGCTTCTCATCTTTCCTTCGGATGCAAGGTTGGTGACCAAGACAAGCCTCGGGCCCCTCATATATGCTGTGCTCCATGTACAACACAGCTTTCACAGTGGTTGAATGGCAAAAGACCATCAATGCCATTTGCAGTCCACATGGTGTGGAGAGAGCCAAGCAACCACATAAAAGGCTGTTACTTCTGCTTGGTTCCTCCTCTTTCCAGTGCAATAACAAAGCAAAGGAAGGCAAGAATAGTCTACCTAAACATTCCGTCTGCATTGAGATGACCGGTTCAACAACTTGCTGCAGGGTGATGCGAAACAAGCATGGAATGCTTTTCGCCTAGTATCTACAAACTTTCTTGGGAATGTTAGGGCCAAAAACTACAAGGAACTAGTAGAAGACATGCTGAGGCAGTGTCAGAAACCTGGGTGCAATATGTCTCTAAAGGTCCACTTCCTTCATTCCCATCTGGATTTCTTTCCGGAAAACTGTGGTATGCTTAGTGATGAACATGGCGAATGTTTTCATCAAGATAGCGCAGCAATGGACCAAAGATACCAGGGAAAATGGTCCCCTGCAATGCTGGCTGACTACTGCTGGACACTCCCAGAGATGCTCCTGAACAGCTGTACAAGAGACAAGTGAAGAGATCTAAGAAGTCGTCTATGACTTGATTTTTTACAGGTATTAACCGTAGGCCTATTACTATTGGCATGCATTTCGTGATGTAAACATCCATTTATTGCAGATTACAAAAAAACTACAGCCAAAATTAGAATTTGACTGTCATATTTGTGTTGAGCACATACAAATTGATAGGAAATGACTAATTTTATTTCAGTGATAGGACTTTTGTAAAAATTTGTTGACCAGTATAATTAATTAGTGGTAGTTTAGGGATGTGAATATGTTTCGGACTCCAAAGCCAGTGACCTCATTCTCTACTTTCTTTTCTTTATGCTATATGGCTTATCAGTAGGAATTAGAGTGACTTCGTCCCAGAAAGCTTCAGGAAAAACTGAGAGCTATCTCAATGGTGTTAACCATTATGTTTGACATGCAAACTGAACTAGGTATTGGGTCCAGTGGAACCTCCTAACTGAGTGGGGAAAACCTGGGACATTCTGAGCACTGGGGTGGAAAGAGGAACACTGAGCCTGGAAAACAACAAGAGGGAGTAGCTGAACAACTCCTAGATCAGCAAGGCAAGATGGCACCCAGAATCCATATGAATAAGGAGCAGGAAAAAAACTCAGTATCACCATCCATATCTGGTAGCTGAAACCCAAACCTCTCGGTCTTTGATTTGTTTCACTGAATCTTTTTCAGCCTAGTTCACAGGAGGCCTTATCAAATCTTCCTCCAACATATTTACTAAATCCTTCCATTTCTCTTCCTCACCATGATCCTAGTCCAGCTGTTCTCAGCTCCGTCCTCAATGACTGCAGTACACTCTGGCTGGTCTTGTTGACGCCAGTCTTCGTGACTTAAGATCTATTCTCAATAAGAACCGGTGAAAATGTGAGCCCAATCATGTCACTCTTCTGCTCAACATATTTCAAGAGCTCCCCGCCGCACTCAGGAGAAAGACAAATTCCTTTCCAAGGCCTACAAAGTGCCCATGTGGACTGGCTCCCATCTGCTTCCAGCCTCTTTCAAGCCACGCTCACCCTTGCTCTTGCCTTGCTCCAGGCAGTGTGGATAGTGGTCAGAGTGTCTGGATTTGAATTCTGGCTCAACCACTTAGTAACTGTGGTTTGGGGCAATGTAAGATTACACCTCAATCTCTCCAGTCTGTAAAATGGAGATAATAGTGACTAGTTCATAGATATAAAGTCACGTGAGATAATTAAGAAAAATTACACATGAAAAGCTCATGGAATTGTGCCTAAGACTATAGGGAGCCTTACTCTCAGATCTCCTGGTATTGGCACTTAGTTTTCCTTCTGCCTGGAAGGTTCTTCTCCCAGGTCTTCATTAGGTAAGTACCTTTGTGTCCTTAACACTTTAGCACAGATATCATCTTATCAGAAAAATACCCCTTACTTCTCCCACCCTAACCCTGATTTTCTTACTGCCTTCGTGGCACTCATCTCAGTTTGTTAAGTGAATGAATAAATGTACCTGTCTTCTTAGGAACTACATTAGAATGCAGTTAGAAGGGGAATTGGCGCCTGTAAGGCTCCTTGCAAACTTAACAGGGATTAAAGGATCAGAAACCTGTTTTAGAAATCTATTTTTATGCGGCTTGTTTATTCTATAATTGTTTCCTTTTTACTTCCCCCTAGTGATTAGCAAATTTCTCTTGGAAAATGTCAGCTCTCCCAGTGGTGCCAAGAACAAACGCAGTAAAGGGCCTTTGTACCTAACCTGGTCCAAGTCGGAGGACTAAGAAAGGGGAGCATGAGAGCGACAAGCGGAATGCAAGGGAGAGACTCCGAGAAGAGCAAGGACAAACCAAGCACAGAGGGGACAGGGTAATGAGCTTCTTAGGGACATTGTCACTGTTTACAGGCCATTGTTTTATAAAGGAAGGCGGGACTGCTAACAGCTCCCATCTGCGGACCAGGAGCCCTGCGTAAAGGGGAGGGCGTCACGCATTGCTTGGCATACAGCAGGCATCCAGTAACTACCCAAAGCTCATGCCCATCACTTGCTTGCTGTGTACCAGGCACTGCACCAAGCTCTGAGTCTGCATGATCTTATTTAAGCCTCACATGGATCTTTTGAGGGTCCTCTTCCAGAGGAGGAAATTGAGGTTCGGGGACGTTAAATGACTCCCTCACAGTCACAGAGCTCATCTATAGGACTTGAACACAGGGCTCTTATCAGCCTTCCTATTGGATGAATAGTAGATCTCTACGATCCTTGCTGACTAGAAGACTGTATGTTTTACAAAATTCAACCAAAAAAGAAACAATTTGTCTCAAAGTCAGATATAACACTGTAGAATCCCGGTTCTCCACCAGGGATGATCTAAGTCCCAAAGGGACATTTGGCAAATCCTGGAGGCGTTTTTTTCACTGTCACGATTCAGGGTGGGGGTGGGGAGCTGCTGCTGGGATCTGGTGGGTAAGAGGCCAAGGATGCCGCTGAACCTCCTGGAAGGAATGTCCAGGAGACAAGGACAAAGAGCTACGCAGTGCAGGGCATCGGTAGTGATGGGGTGGGGAAATCCTGCTGCAGTAAGAAAGCTCAAGGCCGAAAAAGGAAAGAAGTCCAGTTGGAAAGAAATATCAGAAGGAACAGAACAGCTCTTTGTAGTTTATCAAAGCAGGCCAAAATCAGCTAACTCCTCTGAAAGTCATCCTTCTCCAAAGAGAATGAAGCAAATTGTTGAACTGAGCACCCAGGATTTCGTCCACCCACACATTCTCTGCTTCTCTCATCCACAGTCATCCAGGGTGGCAGACAAGGGTTCAGAAATCCATCTGAGCTCACCACTGGGCCCAATTCAGCTGTGACCTCCCACCGCCAACATACAGCCTTGGACACTGTGGTTCTTCTTCCGTGAATGGTAGCTTCCACTTCGATTAAAATTCTTTAGCCACACTCATATTTCCCTTCATCTCTGTGGCAAATCTGTGTGAAATAAATGAATGCATCAGCACACACAGGAGCAAGGAGATGGAGCTCTGGCCATTCTAAGCTATTCACCAAGGTTTTCCATAATTGTGAATTCAGGGCACAGTTTTGATGCCCAGAAACAAATGGCTTGCAAAATCTCGTCTTAGCACTCTTTTTTCCTAAAGGTGGATGCCAACTATTGCTTTGTTAAACTTTATGAGTTACATTTCAAAAGAGAAAATACCACTTTAATCCACTTTCTATTGATGACAGCAAGATTAACTGTGGCCTCAAACACTGGTTGTTCTCACAATGACTAACAAAGTCTTGCCCAGGGACCACCCCCCTCATTAAAAAGGTCCATGTTGCAAATACCAATCTGGAAACCTATTGGCTTCTAGAACAAATACAAAGAAGCAGATTACTAGTTTATCCCCTCTTGCTTTGTATCTATAGCTAGATGTATGGAATAGAATATGATGAAATAGATTTTAAGGAAATTGTGGCATACAGAAATTTTGCTGTTGAGGAAAACACTTGTTTTAAGAAATAAAAATATAAGAGATAAAAATATCTGCCAGGATCTGGCTGGAAGTTGGGGAGAATGGGGAGCCCTGATTTACTGGGCACGGGGGTTTTTTTGGGTCGAGGAACATGGTTTTTATTCATTTGTTTGGTTGGTTTGGGTTTGGGTTTTTTCCTAAAGTAGGTGCTGTAGTATGATGGGATTCAGACTGAGTTAGGAATGAGACTGGAGCTTTAAGTTTACTGTCCTAACCTTCCTGCAGCGCCCAGTTCAGTGGGATTAGGACCATTCACATGATTGTGCATCATCCTTGGTGAACGTTTTACAAAGAGATGGAGGCGGCAGTTGTACAACACTGAGCCTGTACTAAATGCCACTGAATTGTTCACTTTAAAATGGTTCATTTTACAGTATGTAAATTGTACTTCAAGCTCTAAAAATGCACACAAGAGCAGCTATTGAGCTGTGTAGTTGCCCAGCATACATCCAACTCAGCGCACAGGGCTCATCTACAGCTCCACAAAGTCATGTCTGCACACTTCCGGGGTTTATACATCTTATAATTTTCTCCCCTTTGTGATAAAACAGGATTTAAGTTAATAGAGGTTAAAAATTCCCGAGAAATAGAATCCAAGACATATTAAAAATATGTCATTGAATTTCAAATTATTGGTGAACCTAACAACTGAGAAGGCAGGATGTGTCCTGAAAGCTTCATTTCCAGCCTTTCAGTTCTGAAACGGACAGCCGCAGACCTCTCATCACCAGCACCGCGGGGGGGGGGGGTATACCTTGCACCTCTGTTCAGCTCAAGAAAAAAGAAATAAAAAACTCAAGAAAATAAGTGAACTTTTTATTGTAATGCATTTCCGAGTTGCTTGAGACATCTGGCTTTTTCTGTGGGTGTCTTGTTTATCTCTCCCTGTGTTATGGTGATAACCGGACCATTCTGAAACCCACTTCTGCAAAACCAGGTGAGAAACTAACACCCCACTATTACATTCCTCTAGAGCCCCCTTTTTAAAAGGCTTCAACCGAAATAGATAAATCCACCCCTCTTCCCAAGGCCAGCATAACTTGAGGCACCGAGATCGGACAAAAATTTCATTTATGGTTGGTTCGCAGAACTCCCTCCTCCCCCCCCAAAGGCCAGTGTATCTCCTGGGGTGTTGGTATTTCCAGAGAAGTCCCTATGATGAGAAATAGGGATAAATACTTTTATATACACGTAACACATTCAGAGTCAGAAAAGTAGAAAGAAGTCAACTGGCGAGACAGAGATGTGAGCGCGTGCACGCGCGCGCACACACACACACACACACACACACAGCCACTCTATAAAGCCTGGTGCCTTCCCTCAGGCTGGTTTTTTCTACTCCCTCTTTTCTGCCTGGATACACATGTTGGGGGAGGGGACCAGAGCAAAGTTCACTGGGCTTTCTTTCTTTCCCCAGCAACCTTGCTCCGGGTCTCCCCTCCCCCTCCCCTCATCCCAGCCCGGCCCCCAGCTTCCCCCCCCCCAGCTAGAGCCTCCTTCCTCCCCCTAAATCCTTGAAAGGAGTCGTCTGGCTATCTAGCAGGAGCCAGTCCACACCGGGGCAGGGGGAAGGGCGGTGGGGGCAGCAGTGACCCCTCGCACCAAAGAAAAACGGCGATGATTAGATTGCATTTGATTTTTAATGAATCAGCAGGACCGTTTTCGTTGCCACCAAGTCGCTTCCTTTCCGTGGGCGTCCCCGGCCCGCGCGGCCGGTGCTGTCTCCCCCGAGCCTCGCAACTGTACCGCGAGCAAGGAGTCCCCAGATAACTATTTGGTATAAACAAACCATGCGCTTTAATGGAATTACCTCAGCCCGCTAGTAAATAATTTATAGTAGGCAGTAAATAAAATATGGTTCTATGTCTTTAAAAGAGTTGTCAAGTGGAAACACCCACCAGAGGGACGTAAACCTCGAAGACCGCCAAGCTCAAAGACGAGACGGGATGGCGAGGGGGCAAAGACAACAGCATTTTCAGCCCTGGGAGAAGGGTTTGGGAGCTGCCCAGCGGAGCGTCCCGCGGGGCGAAGGGAAGAGGCACCCGGTCTTTCCCACTCAGCTGAGGGCCAAGTGATTAAGCTGAGGAGCAGGGGGCTGCACCCTCTGAAGAAGCCGGGCAGCCTGCACGCTTCAAACTCGTTTCCACACTTACTCCCCGGGATCAGGGACTAGGCCGGGACCAGGAGTCCCATTTTGCAGATGGGTAGAAATAAGGCTGAGGCTAAGGGGCCGCCCCGCTCTGGGTCTGCTGGGGACGCAGCGGGACGCAGTTCAGGTTTGCAACCCCGACCCTGCGCAGTTGTTCCTCCCGCGTCCCCAGGAGTATCTGATGCCCCCCCCAACACACACACACACTCACTAATCCAGCCTAGCACACTTGCCCACTTCTGTAATACTTCTGTTTCAGTGACCTAGGGACCTTCTAAATAAATTTTCTGCCCACCTCTTCCCCGAATCCCCCTCCTGGAAGGCGCATCCCCAGTTGGGAGAGGAGGACAAATTTATGAGCCTCTCCTCAAGGTTACCCCCAAAACAACCTTGACCATGAAACCAGAATCTTGAACACTTGACCTAAATTTCCAAGGGCATCTGTTTCCGTCTGTAATTGTCACCAGGCTTCATTTGAAATTCGATCCTCTGTCACTAATGGTATTAACAGGAGCTGAGGGCCAACCTTCCAACGGGAGACTGTTGCTATGATTTTACTTCCAAGCGAAAGTAAATCAGTTTCTATAAACCTGCAGCACCCCCCTCCCTGAGTACAATAAAACTGTTGTCGCAATCAATAAATCTCTGGTTTGGGGCAATGAAAATTAGATAACTATTCTCTCTTTCTGTCTCTTCTCTGCCTCACCCCCCCACCCCACAAGACAAAGCCACTATTCAAAGAGCGGGGCGTCTTGTTAACCATTTCTGAAGTCCCTGGCTGTCCCCGGCGCCTTTCAGACACGCACCTCTCAGCCATCGGAGAAACCAGACGTTTAATTACGGTGACTTTTGTTCGATCATTACGGATAATAAAAGCAACCTTTTCGCTAGATACAATTATAACGCAAGCTGCTGTAACACCTGCACGGATCTCATTTGTCTCCAGCGTGGTTTCTCTCTCCTCCACTAAACTGCCTTTGAATTTCTCCTTCTCTTCTGACCAGAAGATTTAATATGTTGCAAGAGATAGATTTCACGAAAACGCGTTGTCCCTTCTGTAGCTACATCTGCTCCGACCTATTAAGAAAAGTAAGACATTTTGATACTAATTGCAAATAAATTGTGATGTGTTCACGGAGTAATTGATTTAATGAAGTTCATATGAAACTCCTGAGATTGGCCAAGTGAAAGGCCCCCTGGCGCGTCTATTGTGGAGGGAGAGGAAGGTTGGTTTTTCGTTTTCTTTCTTTCTTAAAAAAAAAAAAAGAGGTGGCTTGGCGGAAGGGGGGGTGAGGAGGGGGGCCGGCACAGATGTTACCTCCACAGCCGGCGGGGTGGCGGGAAGGAGCAGCCGGGATCGCGCCTCCCGCCCGCGCGCCGGGAGCCGGTGGCCCGGCCAAACCAGGCGGTGGCCGCCCGGGGCCAGGGCCCCGCAGCCCGCCGCGCTTTTGGGCGGCGGGCGTGGGCCGGGACGAGGAGCAGCGCGCCGGCCGCCGGCGTTCTCGGAGGTGCCGAGTGGCCCGGGGCGCGGCTGTTCGTCCCGGCCTCTCGCTCCCCGCAGTGCTCGACGCCCGTCTCTCGACCCCTTTCTCAGCCCAAAGGCTGGAGACCGAGAGGCTGGGCGGGAAGGCGGGGCGCCAGGCGGCGGGCCCCTCAGCCCGGGGCCCAGGCAGCAGCTGAGGGCCAGGGCCGTAGAGGCCCTGGGCAGCACCACGCCGCTCCGCGTGCGGGCCGCCTGGCCGGGCGCCGGGCCCCGGCCCACCCCAGTCAAGAACCCGGACAAAGAAGCGTCTTTCGGCGCCCGCGGGGTTTTTTCTCAACCTTTCTCAACCGACAGCTGCAGCACGTTAAGGGGCCGGGGGCTTGCGGGGAGCAGAAATGCAGTAAGAATTTGGGGAACCTGAGCTCTGTGCCAGACCTCGTGCTTCCCCGACACTGGCTCCCTCTCCCCGAGCGAGAGGTGAGGGAACCCTGCTCCCCCTTAACAGATGCAAAAACCGAGGCCGGAAGGGCCTTTGGCCGCCAACCTGCCAGACGTGCTGGCCCCGCTGGGCCGTCCGCCAAGCCCGGCTCTCTGGAAGGGAAAGGCCGGGTCTTGAAGAACTGCCCCCAGGTAGCCCCGGAGCTCTCCGGGCTCTCTCCCGGCTCTCCCCGGCCACTCATTCTGGGGGGCCCGGGGGCAGGGCAGGATGGGCCGCAGGGGCAGGCCCCAGCTCCGGCTGACCGAGCACAGTTCGCTGCTCGAGTTTGGAAATTTTGTTTCGTTTTGTTTGAAGGAGGAAGAGCTGGCTGGAGGTGGCGGCGCCAGGCCGCGGGGGGCAGGGCCCGGGTTCCGCGGCCTCGTCCTGCTAAAGAACTTTCCCCGAGTTGCGCCTTCCCGGGTCGGCTCTGCCGATCTGGGTCCCCAAAGCGCTGACCCGCTATGGCTGGGCCAGGGCAGGAGAGGACCGGGCTCCACTGCCGGAGGCCGCGGGACCGACAGTCGAGCCCGAGCAGGAGGCGAGGGGTGACGCGCGGCCCCCTCCGCCCACTTCGGGAAGCCGCGCCCGCTTGGCACGTTAAAGAGACCGCCCGCCGCGCTCAGGCCGGCTCCTGCCCTCGAGGGAGGAGGAGCGTTTAAAACCCGGGAGAATGCCAAAGGTCAACGCTGGGGCCCCACCGCAGCCACCTTCTCACCCCAGAGGCAACTCCGCACGAAATAGGCGAAGAAATCAGCCCCCCCCCCCTTCATTTCGCGCTAGGCAGCGGCCCTCGCCCCTCTGAGCTCCGTCCAGCCAGTGGGGCCCCTCTGGGCCCTGCCGCCAGACAAGCCACCTTGCTCCCGAGGGGACTGGGCACAGGGGCCCGGCCTGCTCCTTCCCTGGGAGGGCCGCTCGCTCCCCCAGTGTCCGAAGCAGCCCGGCGAGGCCCACCCTGGCGGGGGCTCTCGACAACCCCATTCGTTGTCCCGGCCGAAGCACCTCTCCTTTTATCTCAGTGGGGCCCTTTCCCTAGACGCCGAAGTCTGGGGAGTTAGCCCACCTCACCCCTGCACCGGGGAGCCCAGCAAGCCGCTCCTGCCCCAGGCTCAGCTTTCCCGGGGCGCCAGAGACGGGCTGGACGACGGCACCCCTCCCCCACCCCGGGCCTCGGAGTTCGCGAACTGGGAGCAACTTTCTCCCAGCCAAGGTTACGGGAACACTTTCTGGGCCCCAGAACCCGGGTCCGCCCCTCCCCACCTGCAGCACCCACGCCGGCCCAGAGGGCTCGGGGCTTCGAGGAACGGGGGCTGGGGGGTTAGGCACCCGCCAACGGGCTGGGAGGCTGGGGTGGGGGGGAGGCTCGGGCCGCAAGGGTCTTCGGGATTGTGGAGGGAGGCGCGAGGTGGGAGAGAAAAGTTAAGCTATGAGCTGCTTGGCCGGCGGGGATTCTTTCGGGATGACCTTTTCTCCCCCCAAGAAGTGGGCACCAGCAGCTGACAATCGCGGGCGCAGGGCAGCCAGCCCTTGGGAACAGTTTTCCATTCCCGGGGCTGGGGCAGGCCGACTGGGGCCTGGAAAGTGTGGGAGTCGCGGGATCCCGCTTAGTTTGAAGTGGCAGCTTGCGCGAGCCCCGGGACTTTACCCACCCGGACCCAGAGGCGCCCCCCCCTCCAGTCTGCATGGCCCGCACCCCAGCTTCAGCGCCCCCTACGCCCGCCCGGAGGGTGGGACCTGGCGGGCTCCGATGGCGCGGGGAGCCGGGGTGGGGGTTGGAGGGGGCACGGGAACTTGGTGCGCTCTGGCCCCGTCTGAGAGGCGGTCACCCGCGGGGGCTTGGCATCTGAACGTGCGATTTGGGTAGCTGGGAGTGGAGATTTACGATCCTGGAGGACAGAGCGTGAAAGGGGGATCATCATCAGTTTTGACTGAAAGAAAGAAAACATATCTTTAACAAAAAGAAGGACCCTTGCCATTCACCCGCGTTGTTAGGACAACGTGAACTATCCTTGAAATGATTAGTTCCACTTCAAAGGAATTTACATTCAACAGTGAAAACTCAGCCTCTTTTTATTTATTCGAAAAGACTTCTCACTACGGAGCGTCCTGTGTTCCGTCCTTCTATTTATTTTTCCGCATTCACGGTGCACTTGTATTAAATCAACAGAGAGAGCCGCACGACGCACTCATTATTCGAAGCAGCCCCGGGTTTGCGGGGACCCAGCGCTACAGGTAGGGCGGGGGAGAGGGTGCTGGCGGGGTGGAGGTCGAGGAGCACGCAGGCGCCCGCCAGAACCAGAGGACCGGGTGGAAGCCAGGGGGGCAGGGCTGGGCAGCCGGCAGCGTGCGCCCGAGCAAAATCTGGCCCAGAAGCAGTAACTGGAGGTCTGGCGCGCGTGATCCTGCGCCCAGCACACTTCACGGTTCTCGTGGAGAAAGTGGACCTGAAGTTCCCAACACCACCCCAGGAATATCTGTTGAAGGACTGTTGGGCTTGCGACAACTTCGTTGGGTACAATTGAGCCGGTCTTCCACAAATTGAGGTGACAAATCCATGTCTCAGTAGCTTGCGAGACGTTTGCCGCCACGCACATTCCCAGGCCCTCACGTCCTCGCCCTGCCCCCACCTGGGTCACCACTTGTGGCCAAATTCAGGAAACTTATAACCAAAGAAACAAAAGTAAGGAAGTTTAAGAGTGGGGCGCCCTGGAGTGAGGGGTGCTACTTTCATAACCGTCCCCCAGCACCCCTGGGATAAGATTCCACACCCCCTCCCAGGAGACTGGGCAGCAGCCACCAACTCTCAGCTCCCCCTCACACACACACCCCAACTCCAGACCTAACTGCTCTTTTCTTCAGCCCAGGGCTGTTTTTCTCCCCAAGAACGATGATGCCAAACTTTCTTGACAATCTTTTCCCAGTTTCCAATGAGCTAGGAAAGAGAATCTGTGTTGACCCCACAGTCGAGAGTTTTTCCACTATCTCACCACTTAACCCCCCCCCCCGTTCTCCGCCCCCACACAGTGAGTCTATGCCTTGAATTGCAACATGAACTCTCTTAACAGTTGTGCTTCGTTAGCAGGCGCCCGGCTCGCCCTCACTAATTCCAGAAGCCCCGCACAGGCTGCCTGGCTGGAGATAAAGGTGACCCAGGCTTGCCCTGTAGCAAAGGTGTGAGTTGGAGCAGTGCCTGGCGAGTTTCCTGTCTTGTGCAAGATCTTTTGAGTTGAAGGAGAACCCAGATTTTGTCCAGCAACCCGGAGCTGCGCTCTTCCTCCTTCCTGGATCCTCCAGGATTTCGTTTGCCTTCTTGGGCTGATGGTTTCCTTTGTTTCAAACCTGAAGCTTATCCTGCGGCATCCCCTAAAGCCCCTCATCCTCTAAAACTCTTCGAGGCAGCTTTTCTGTGTTCTCATTTCCCAACCCTACATGGAGAATCAAACAACAATTGAATTAGAAGCCCAAGGGGAACTGTGGATGGACCAGACCCCCAGGTGATCTAAAGGGAGCGTGTAGACAAGATCCTGGCTAGCTGTATACCTGAGTCCTAACACTGAACTCATAGAAACTTCCATGGGTTGGTACTCCTTCCTCAGTGGTATCTACACTCCCTTGCAGGTGGTAAACACAGGCCGGTGTCCATGTATGTGGCCTTGGAGGTGTCTCTTGATATAAGGGAAGGAAGGAAGGATGGAAGGAAGGGAGAAGAGGAGGGAGGGAGGGAATGAGGGAAGTAAAGAGAAGAGAGAAGGAAGAGAGAAGAGGGGAGAAAGAGTGGGAAAGGAGAGGCCCCAAGGAGAGCGATACTGGAACAGCACCGGGAGGCCTCCAGCTGAAAAGGCCTGAGAATGAGACTCTCAGCTCCCAAGGCAGCCCTGATGGGGGAGGGCAGGAGGAGGCGTGTGAGAAAAGTGACACTTCCTAAAGCACACCCCAGGAGAGCTGGGGAGCTAGGAAGGACTCAAAATGTATTTCTAATTACTTTTCATGCTCCCAGGAAAGAGGCTCCTTTTAAGTTCTATTTTAAAAGCTTGTTATTGTGCTGAGTTATAGTCCACATTATGAAGGAGCTGTTTATATGTTTTAACTTTTTGTATAGGATGGGAGGATGGTAAATATTCTTTTCTGGCAAAAATCGGAACTTGGCAACTTCTTTAGTAATAGCTTTCTCATTCTAAGACCAGTAAGGAGTATCAAAGACATTGATTTGCCAAAATGTCATAGATTCCTTAAGAAGTAAGGAAATTCTCCTCCATGCCTTGTCTGCGTCCTGTATCTTCCAGGTAGTTGAGACAAATGTGCACATGTGAATTACACAGCTAGGACTGCAGGGCAGACATCCAGCCAGCAGAGGGTGCACTCATCACTGTCAAACCCTGTTTCCTGACTTGGAGGTCACAGTGGTAAGTAGGGGCAGAAATGGTGGGCGTAATCTCACTGGAAGGGGGCTCCAAGGGAGATCCAGAAGATGAGAGTAGATTTGTTTCTTGAAAATAAGCACAAAGAGCAAGAGAGCGCATGTTGGTTAAGTTTTACACCAATAGAGTTTCTAAAAAGTAAAAGTATCTCAGGACTAGAAAAATAGGCCTTTAAAATCTTAATACATATTGGGTAGAGGTGAGGGCACCCACTGAATGGAAACCTGATGTTTGCTGTCTGTCTATGATATCTTGAAATACTTAGGCCTTCTCAGAAGCCAGAAGCAGCTGTAAAGGACACTGGATATGACATTGAAAGCCCTTTGTTCTAGTATCTTCCAGTGAATTCTTAGGCAAGTCCTGTCCCCGCTCTGAGTTTCAGTTTCTTCATCTGTACTATAAAGGCGTGGAAATGGAACTAGATCATCTTTAAGGTCCCTTCCTGTTTTAACAGTATGTGATTTGGGGAACAAAATGAAATCTGAGCCCACTTAGAATGTAATCCTCATATTCTAGGATCCTCAAACCCTGGTTTCTAAAAGAGGAACTTGCAGGCATGGAGGAAGGTCAGCAAAAACGCTGACCACTCTTTGCATTATCCAGCCTGAGAGTTGTTCAGAGAACCATGCTTGATCTTGCATGGTGGAAATGATACCTGCCTAGATGCTCTCAGCTGGACCCAGACAATAAACTAGCAGTAAGTAGAAATTCTTAGGGGAAAAAAAAAGCCAGAGATCAAGGCAATATTCACAGCGGAGGCTGAGGGCCTGGGACCAGCCTAGAACATAAAAGTCAAGTAACCTTTAATATCCTCCTGGGCTTTGTCTGAGCCTGTTGAGAACCCCCAGATTCAAGAATGTCACCATCATTTCTGTTGACAGATCTGTGTTCCTTGAGCCTTTTCAACCCACAGTGAAGTTTTGGCTTTTCTCTGATGAGCAATTTTCACACTGAACATTTTCACGCGAACAGTGGCTTGAATTGGGTGTTTTTGTTTCTGTCTGGAGTGAATTATTTGTTGACCACAAAGAATAGGGCCACTGCGGATTTTGTGATTTCCCTCCATAGACGTGAAACTTCTAAAATTGACAATGACAAAGCTACGTGCAGCCGTGGATGTACAGATGCTCGCTGGCGGTGTGACGAGAACATGTCATGAACAGGTGAAATCCTTGAAGGCCTGAGGTCTACTGTGTTCTGGAATCTTTCCTGCCATCTCCCCAGCTTTATGTGGTCAAGCTGTGAACTAATAAATCATAAAGCTGCCCATAGACTCGCCTGGCATTTGGCAAACTTAGGTATTTGGGGGCAAGTGCTGTCATTCATCTTCAGCCTGTACGGCCCAGAGGCCACTTGTGAGGTGGCTAGACACTTGAGATGTGGCTAGTCCAAACGGAGGTGTGCTTTCAGTGAAAACTTCACCCCAGATTTAAAAGACTTAGTACACAAAAAATGCTAAATATCTCACAATAAATTTCACACTGATTACATGTGGAAATGATACTGGGCTGCACAATCTATTATTTAATTTCAGCTGCTACTTTTTACTTTCCTTCATGGAGTCACCAGAAAAATGAAACTTACACATATGGTATATAGTCATGTGTTACTAATGGGGCTTGATAAAGCCTTCACACACCTGGGCCATGTGTACAGCCTGCTAGGACCACTGTTGAATATGCGGTCCGTCATTGGCTGAAATGTTAGTTTATAATGGTGGCTCACATTCTGTTTCTATTTGGGCAGCATTTTCCTGGACAATTGGTAAAGGACTCCTAAACACCTACTGTGTGCTAGCATTAGAACAGACCATGTTTCCTTTCTTTGCATCTCCAGAGTCAAGTACAGTGCCTGACATACAGTAGGTGCGGATAGTTGGATGGGTGAGTGGCCCCTCCAATCATCCAACCCTAGGAATCATTGACTTTGGAGGAGACGGCCAGCATGGAAATGCTTTCTCCAAGCAGCTCCATCCTGCCTTTATGTGGTTATGAGTGCAAAGAACTTGGGAAAGTGCAGCAGAACTTAATTCAAGATTCAGCTTAGCAAGTCACTCACTCTCTATATGGCCTTGACCAAGCCCCTTCTCGTCTGACCTCTTTTACGTCCTTGGTATAGTGAAACGGTTCAGCCAGGCCCCGTCCAGTGATAATATTCTGAGGCCAAAACCAGTGAGTAGCAAAAATAGCTTTAAGAGGAGCTAATATATCATTGACCCAGTAGTCCTACTCTTGGGCATCTATCCAAAATCATGAAACCATCAGCTCAAAAAACGATATGCTTTATTGTTCATTACAAGATAAATTACAGTAGCTGAGACATGGGGAAAACTTAAGTGCCTACGGATAGAAGATTGGACGTAGTATAGCCACACAATGGAATACTATCCAGCCATAAAGAAAGACAAATTGTTGCCATTTACAGCAGAATAGAAGGAGCTCAAGAGAATTAGTGTAATAAAACAAGTTAGACTGATGAAGACAAATACTGGACATTTACATAGCAGACAATTCAAGAAAGCAAAATACTTATAAAAACTAGTGGACACCAATAAATGCCCTAAGTTTTCCCAGGTTAAGGGGCGGGGAATGGGTGGGCAAAAGCGTCAAAAGGGTGTAAGGGATGGAGGGGGACAAGAAGCTAATATGGCATTCAGAATCACATGGCTTTTCAAGTTCTCTTTTGGTTCACGCTTGGTTACCTCTTCTTCCTTTCCTCTTCAGCTTTCTCCATTTTCTTGATTCTCTTTCTCCTTCCTGTTCCCCATCAATACCAGTACTGTCTTTCTACTGCCTTTGTGCTGCTCTGCTTCTCCAGTTGCTAGAGACAGAAGATGAGGAAGGGGTGGGGGGAACTTTCCTCATCCCTGCAATGATTATAAAGGAGGCCGTGGATGGAGTGAGACTCCTGGTCTACCTTTATTTTGGACAATCTGGCAGTGGTAAGGAACAGAGCTGGCAGAGGAGAGGCCCAAGTTTTGGAGAAGTGAGGGGCTAGGGTGAGTTTCAGCACAGACATTCCAATCCAGTCCTCACAAAGTCAGCTGCCTTTTCTAGTAGCATGGGCTGACCTGCTGGCACTCTGAAATCTTCTCCTAAAGTTAGGGGTTCTGTGGTGCTAATTTGAAGCATCAGCTCATTTAGTTATTGAATAAGAACAAAAGGTCACCAGATCAGAGGGCATTCTCAGGGGTCAAGCAGAGAGTGTCAATGTAGCCGTTGGGTGGGTGGGCATAAAACATTCAGGAATCACGAGAGCTTTGGCAAACCAGACTGTGCTCATTCTGGTTGAAGATATTCTTTTTTTTTTTGTCTTTCCTTTGACTGCTGTGGAGACAAAACAAAACACATCTGTAGGCTGAATTTGGCTCATAAACAACAGGCTTTAAGTTTAACATTCTGCCTACCTTATTTATTGTCTTGGTTCTGGCTAAATTCTTTCTAAATTCTAGATTTTCTTTAATGATGGTAGATACCATAACATGAATAACTTCAGAATTAGAAATCTGTATTTAAAGCCCAAGTTCCAATCAGTATATGCAAATCTTCCCTTGCTCCCGCCCCTACTCTCCATTCCTAGAACACCCTCACCTCACCTTGGGGACCTTGTTTTCTTTCAAGGGTTGCTTGAGCATTAGTTATATTTAAACTTTCAAACTAAAGCAAAGAGTATAAGATTTGCATCCTTTGATATCCAATTATAAATTTTCTGCAGATTTTCCCCCAAAACATAAATACTAGTGCTGATATGTACATGCACGGAGCTTCTTGAGAACCTGGCATTTCTTCTAAAGGGAAGAATTACTCTGAACGTGCCCAGGCTGGCATGGAGTTGGAAGGGGCTCACACCTGCCTCCCCAATGCACCCTTCCAGCTGCTGAGGGGAAAGGCATCTTCACAAGCCAACAACCTAAATACACAGAATAACAGAATCAGCAATAACAATAACAGAATCAAAAATAATCAATAACAGAGTCATCCCCCCTCTGGCAACAGGCACCCTGAAGACAAGACCTGTGTCTTAGCCATCCCTAGTGGCATCTCTAGTGCCAGGTCTCATTCCACAGTTTACTGAACTGAACTGTCATTCTGGACAGTTAAGGAACTGAACTGGCCCCGCCCTCAGGATGCTTTGGGATTTTAAAAAATTATTTAGCACACATCTTTGGTGAGTATGTTTTCCATTATGGAAAGGTAAAGGGGGAATTTTTTTTAAGATTTATTTATGCATACAAGCTGGGGTACAGGCCAGAGGCGTGGGGTGGCGAGAGGGTTCACCAGAGACAGAGTGGGGAGCAGAACAGGCAGATTGACCGAAATACACTGCTGAGGGGAGAAGCGGGTGAGGCAGGAGGGGTCTGCCGTGCCAGGCGGCAATCTCCCGGGCCTGGCATCGAACTCGCTTTGCCGCTGCCGACAGCTCCACAGCGCAGCGCTTAACTGCTGTGCCACCAGGGAGGCCCCGAAGGGGGAAATATTTAATCAGATCCTTCTCTTTGCAACCTTCTCAAAGGAAGTCCTTTGCCCCAGTGTCACTTATTGAGTGTCTACTATGTACTAGGCAATTCTGCCAGGTGCTGAGGACACGCTGGGGGAAACGACACACAGGCCCTCCCGGGGCTCACCACGGCCGTGACAGAGGCCGCGCTGTGGTGGCGCTCAGACACCACTGTTGTCCGGGAGCCTGCCGTGGCTCCCGCCCTCCTCACGTGGCCCCCGGGGCGCAGTTCGCGCAGCCCTGGCCACGGCCCTCGCCCCAGGGTCTGGTGGTCCGCCGGCTTCGAGGTGCTCCAGTCTGGACGCTGCTCGCGGGCAGCGACTCGGGCTTCACCCAGGCTGTACCCCCAGGGCAGAACACGGCGCTGCCGCAGAAGCAGGACACGATCCAAGTGGGCCGAATTAGTGGCTGAACTGACAATTTTCAGACACTTTCAAAGTGACCAATGACTCCAGGACATTAGAAGTAGAATACTTTGTAATTTCATCAGTTGAGGTAGAACACATCGTGGGGTGCTGGGAGACTAAAGAGGCGCACAGGGTTCTGGGGTGGCGTGACGAGGACCAGCGCGCAGTGCAGCCGCTTGCACATTTCAGTTCAGGGGCACGTGAAGCACAGTAGCGTTGCAGTTCAGTGGAAAATCACTAGATTTTAGAGGAGGTGTTAATTTGAAACAGACATTTAGTTGTATCCTTGCAGTATATTTCTTTCATCCTTCCCGCTGCATATACAGAGACAGCACTTAAGTCTATCCATATCCATATCTAGTTTTCTATCTGCAATTTTCTTTTGCTCTTCAGACTTAAAAATGCTATTGAACCTGAAGAAAAATAATGTGGGGAAACTAAACCATATGAGGTTAGCACATGGGAGTGATTGCCTGCAAAACGTGTACTTTTGGCTTCCTGGATTTGAACTTTTTTGGTTTGGGGTTTTTCTTTAAAATAGTGTGCAACTTTTTTTATTTAAAGGTAATTGTTAGGGAATTGAGCATTATTTTTCTGATATGAAATAGCAAGTCCATTTAGATTCCTATAGGTGTTGCAATTCCTTTTCTATAGCTTTTGTGACTTCTTTCCCACCTTTTTCTGCCCATTACATGTCTGTATTTTTTAGAATGGCTCCATCCTAACCTCAAATAAAAAACATTTATCACCAGAGTCATTTGGAGAGCATCTTACACTGGCAGTGTTCAAAGCACACCCATTTTCTTTCCCTTCCTTCTTTTTTCTTTAAGCATGTCCACTTCTAGCATCTCTTGAGCAATTGTCTTAAATAAGAAGTGCCTTAGACTTCCAGCCTCTGTGGCTCAGTTCTTTCCTTGTTATTATTCTAAATGAATACAAGCTTCGAAAGACTGATTTCACCTGGACAGTATAAACATGGCCTGTGAAATACTCAGCTTGCTTTCTGGCGTGTCTCCCTTTAATTCTGTGTTTTTCCAGAGTCCTTAACTCTGAGTTGAGGCAGGTCAAAGTCAGCACTGCACCTCCCTAGCGCTCCAGCGTCGGCGCGGTGCAGCTGGGGTGCTGGGGGACCCTGACACCCCTGGTCCTCACCTGCCTCACTGCAGGTCTCTCGCACACTGGCTTCCAGTCAGGGCGCTGTGTGAAGGAGGGAGCCCTTTGACGTGAGGGCTGGAGCCGTGGTGGGGAAGCTCCCTCTTCAGTGCTCACAACACACCTCATTAAACATTCTGCCCCGTTTTCTCCAGAGAGGAGGCTAGGCCCTATCATGGCGGAGGGCTGGTATGGCTTCCGTCTGGATTTGTCCCGTGATTCTACTAGACATTTCAACCCAGCCATGTTGCTGAGTAGCTCCCAGTTGACTGAGTAGTTCCTGTCATCTAAGGAATAAGTTTAAAGAAGTTCACATCTGAGGTTTAGTGGTTGGCTTGACCCCCCGACAGGCCGACAGGGAAGCTCCCGTTATCAGCAATTGAAAGTGCTTCCGGCCATTCATCTGTCTCCTTCTCTTTTCCTTTCACTATAACCTTTTTTGGCAGGGGAACTAGGCAGACATGTAATCACTTTTCCTGTCTGACCTTGACCAGGGACCAGCTAAAAGGGGATCAGTTATTTCTAGGAAATTAAAGAAGGGGTGTGGGGAGGGTGAGGCAAAGTTAGGGAGAAAGCAATGAAAATTAATCTAAGATTTTATGGCCTCCTATTTCATTTAAATATTTGAAAGGAAAAATCTGAAGAATAGTTATTCGATTGCCAACTTGGTTTTCCTCCCAGGAGTTCTACATTGTAGGGAAAAAGAGTTAACTCAAGCTTTTTCCCGCCCTCCCACTGCTAGCCTCTACTGCTGGCACCTTTGGTCTTTTTCTCCTCTTAGGTTGTGTTAGGCGCACTGGGCCAAGAGGTGTGGAGCACACGCACCGGTAGTTATGGACACCTGGGCCCAGAGAGCACAGGGGCATGCGCACATGTAAGTGCAGACACCTGCGCCAGAAGCACATGGATAAAAGCTGCTCCTCTGACAGAGGGCAGCGTCGCTCTGAGGCTGGTGGGCTCGGTTGCTGCCTCCCTGCCTGCTGGTCTGTCCCCTGCTTCAGCATTGAAGGCCGGTAAAATGCTGCTGGAAACTCCAAAATCCCCTTCGCCTGCAAGAGCCCCCAATGAGGCCCCAGGCCCGGGCGGCTGCGCAGCGTACACCCAAAACAAAGACACCTACTGGAGGGGCAGGAAAACATTGAGAGCACGTTCCCTGAGGAGCCACACAAGTGGGCCTAAAGGAGGGGGGAGTCCTGGAGTTCTTGGTGGCTTTTTAGGCTTTTAATGGTCTTTTGAGTGAGGCAGCCAGGTTCAGGGCAGGCAACGGGGGCGGGGGGCTGAGAGCCTGCCAGCCCCCCAGCCCCCTGTGAATCTTCACTCTCTCGGGCTCTCAGGCTTTCTCCCGGGGCCTCTACTGCACCCCGAATGGTCCTCTGCTCCACACTCTGTTCTCTGCTGCTGCCGCGTCTTCTGCTGCTGCTTCTGCTGCTTTCACGCACCCCCACACCCCACTCCAGGTGCCCGCCGTCAGGCACGCATGCAGGCCCGAAGAGGTCCATCATTGCGGGCAGGGCGGAAAAACCTGATGACTCTTGTTTACCCTACACCTACTGTGTCCAGTTCTGTGCCTGGTACAGAAAGAAGGACCCTTGCTCTCAGCGGATGGCCAGTGTTTCTTTGACTCTTGAGGCCTCGGAAGAGAGCTTTATACTTGAAGTCTCTACTGCCTCTACCTGCATTTTGGGTTGGGGTTCTGGGGAGCAGATTCTGAGACAGAATGCAGGACACTGATAAATGAGTCCCTTGGGGTTGGCTTCTGCAGGCCGGAGGGAGAAGCAGGGCTATGCCGAAGAAGCCACAACTGTGAGCTGTGTGTCCAACGGCTGCGCAGCCGGGCACACACGGCCCTCCAGAGGGAGACAGCCTCAGAGTGCTCTGAGTTAGGCTGAGACGGCTGTCTGGGACGCTGGGGCCATTCTGAAAGGAAGCACAGCCTCGGGGGCAGGGAACTCCTTGAAGCTGAGGCCTCTCTGGGGGCTGGCTGTGAAGGCTGGGTGCAGACAACATCCTTGGAAGCCAACCACCCAATCTGTCATTAAGAGGAGATCTGGGTGGCTCACCACAGCGGCTGCCACAGCCCTGAGTCATTTATCTTTTCAGAAGCCAACTAAATCCCTCTGGCAATGTTAGCAATGAACCCCTAATTAGAAAGCTTAACGGTCTCCTCTTGATCCTCTTCTCATGTGAATTTTCCAAGTATTTGACACTGTTGATCGACTTGCTTGCTTCTAAACCTCCCTTGACTTTTGTTACACTTCACTTTTGCCTTTTAGCAACTCCTTCAAAACCATCACTCCCGCTTCCTCACTGAACCATCCCCATCCCCCAGTTCCGAGTGATGTGTCTTCTTTACCTCCAGAGCCCCAGTAGAACCCAGCTAGGCCAGCTGATCTCTAGACAACCTGCAGCTGTATGAGTAAGAATAAATGATTGTTGTTTAAAGCCACTTAGTTTTGGGGTGACTTGTTATACACTGTGATTGAGGCAATAGCTGACTAATCTGCTCTTTTCCCCACTTTCTTGGCTTGCCATATTCCACTCATCCTTTCAATTTCAGCTCAAATGACACCTCCTCGATGAAACCTTCCTATATTTACAGTGAAAATCAGTTACTCCCTTCTCAGAAATCTCATGTAGTAGGTGTATCTTATTACATAGTAACTTTCATTTTTTGCTTTGCACCTTAAATTTCCTAATTGGTCATATTTTGTCTTCATGTGATCCTCTGAGCATTGGACACATAGTAGGTGCCCCATTAATGTGCTAGCTGAATTAATGAAAGTCATAGATAATTTACTACTTGACTGGGAAATACAAACCATAAGTAGTTAAGTTTTCAAGAGTCAATCACAGTGGACCAGTATACTCCAGAGTTAATAAGGTATTTATTATCTAGTAGCTTCTCAATAAAAGTTTATTTTATGCTGGCAAGGACATGGAGAAAAAGGAACCCTCTTAAACTGCTGGTGGCAATGCCACTATGGTGCCGCTGTGGTGGTCCAACCAGTATGGAAAGCTGTGTGGAGTTTCCTCAAATTACTAAAAATTGAGCTACCATATGATCCAGTGATTCCACACCTATGAATCTACCCAAAGGACACAAAAACATTAATTCAAAAACAAACCTGCACTCTATGTTTATTGCAGCACCATTTACAGTGCTGGGGAAACAACCTAAATCCCCCCAAACAGATGACTGGATCTAGAAGATGTGGTACATATACACAATGGAAAACTATTCAGCCATCAAAAAAGATAAGCTCATGCAATCTGCAGCAACATGGATGGAGCGAGAAGGGATTATGCTCAGTGAAATAATTCAGAAGGAAAAAGAAGAATATCGGTGGTTTCACTTATAGGCAGAATATAGGGAAACCAAACAAATGGTTAAAAAAATAAAGATAAAACTTTCAGGCAAACTATAGATCTGAGTCACATAGCAGTGGAGAGGGAGGGGAAGGAGAAGGGTCAAAATGAGAGGGAAGAGCAAAGGGCCTATGGAGATGGTTCACGGGTGGTGTGGTGGGGGGAGATCTAGGGGGACTACGCCTGAGGGGAGAAATCAAATAGTGTACAAAAATAAACAACAATGTAAGAAAATAAAAGTTTAATCAGTAAAAGAAAGGTTTATGTTAATCATAAGTCACTGGCTGTGAAACCTGAGGTACCCCCTGAGCCCTGCTAATCCCCCCACCGCCGGGGCTCCACCACTTGGTCCCAGAGCAGTGCTTGCAGGCAGTGCCAGAGGCAGCACCTCATGGGCATTTTACCGCCCACCACAAGTGGCCCCATAAGGCCCAGGCTGCAGGCAGAGGCCAGCAGTGATGGTGGGTGGCAGTGATTCCTCTCCCACACTGCCCCAATTAAAACTTTGTATCCACTAAACACTAACTCTCTATTCTCTTCTGCCCAGGGAAAGCACCTACCTTCTGTCCTGAGGAACTTGAACACTCTAAGAACCTCATAGAAGTAAAATCATAAGACAGTTGTACTTTTGTGTTTGGCTTATTTCAGTGAGGATGTCTCCAAAGTGCTAGGATATATCAGAACTTCTTTCCTTTTCACGACTGAATAATATTCCATTGTATGGATAGACCACATCTTGTTTAGCCACTCATCCATGCATGAACACATGATGTGCTCCTAACTTACGGCTATTGTGAACAATGCTTCTCCGACTTTTTGGCTCTTATGAATAATGGGTATACAGATATCTGTTCGAGTTCCTGCTTTCAGTTCTTTTGGGTTTATATCCAGAACATTTGTTGGATCCTATGTTAATTCTTTTTTCGATTGTTTAGGAACTGTCATACTGTCTTCCTCAGTGACTAACATTTTATGTTTCTGCCAGCAGTGCACAAGATTTTCATTGAAAAAAAAATGTGATCAATCAGCTGACAATACAACTACATCCCTCCAGTTTTGTTGAAAGCAAAGAATTGAAAACCACCTACTTGCAAAGAGATTTGTTACTCAGACTTGATTAGAGTCTTCCACATTTTTAACACAAGTGCAGTAATTCAAATTACCTTGTTGTTTGTTTTCCTAGAGGTGTTTATATTCCCTGGGGAAATGTTTCATAGTGAGGATTAGCATGGGCAAAAATTAACCTCTCTTTGGGAAGGTGTGAGAGGGTTGGTGGCTAAAGGAGAGGTAGAAAAGTAAAACTTGTGTGTTACCTATTCCACAGGCACATAAGCAGGTAAATTTAGAGAAAAGTACTTATTGAAGTTGAGGATCTGTAACCAGCTTCTCATAACACTTCATGGAATGCCTTCTTGTACTCCCAGGAAAATATAGACCCTAGTTTGAAGACCAAAGGGATCTTGTAAAAGGGTGCAGATCAAACTGGGAAAGATTGATGAGATTATGTCCTAAATCAGTGCTCCCTGCTTTCTTAATGTGCATCACAACCACCTGGGTAGGGGACTTGTTACGAGAGCCGGTTGGGCACTACCGACAGTTTCCAATTCAATGGGCCAATCTCTCATAAGCTCCAAGCAGTGTTGGTGCTGCTTCTGCAGGCGCCATGCTGAGCACCATTGCTCTAAGGTGACGCAAAGGAACCGCAGGAGTCCACACACTTCTATAACTGTCTAATCCTTCCCAGAGAAGCTCCCACACTGTAGCAAGTGGGCTTATGCACTTTAATAGCCAGCAGTATTGATGGCTGCGCTGTTCGGATGCCATAGCGGAGAAAATCAGCCTCTACTATTGTTACTTGTCAGTCTCATATTTTCATCACCCCAGTGAAAGACCTTTTGTAGGGTACATGAAGATGCTCATGCTTTGGTGCCACTTTCCTCTGTAGCTATCCCCTGTGGCCTTGAATGCAGGAGGCACTTCGGAGTGTTGGGCTCGGGGTCCGCATGCCTGATGGTGGGCACCTGGAGCGTGGTGTGGGCATGCATTAGTGGGCACACCTGAGGTGAGAGCCTGAGCACACAAGGGCAGCGTCACCGAGGACTGTGGGTGAGAGGACAGCAGCAGAGCGCATGGAGGGCGGTAGAGAGACCGTGAGAGACCGTCAGCTCGCCCAGAGAGAGTAAAGATTTGCCAATCTCCTGGGCCCCTGGCCCCCTGCCTACCCTGGGCCTGGTTGCCACACTACAAGTGGCATAGAAAGATCATTAAAAGCCTGAAAAAGCCACTGCGGGCTCCAGCACTCTGCCCATCTGCCCAGACCCGTAGAACCTGCCCCCGTACCTTGCTGGCACTACCCCTTTCTACAGAGGGGTTAGGTCGTTTCCGTCGGCCATTGTGGATGCCTGATGATGGCTTGGGGAACGGCGTACTAGTTGTCTTCCTCTGAAAAGTTGTGACTGATAGATCTATTAATTAGTATTTCCATCAGGGAAATATAGGCTCGTTTCGTAGGTGCACAACATGCATTGCTTATACTCCAGAGACAAATTTAGAAGTAATCAAGTAGAACAAGCAAAAATAATGAAGTATAAGATTTCGCCCAAAACTAATATTAGCCTTTAAGCGAGAGTCATGAACTGAGTCCTCCCTTTTTCTGTGGCTCTGCAGCAAATAGGCATACATATTTAATGGGGTGTGAAAGATGGTCAAGCTATTGACGATATGGATGCGCAAGGCACTAAGACATGCATAGGACAGAAAAGAATCAGGCACCTACCCCGCTATCAAGAAGCTCCCGCGGTAACAGGAAAGAGCAGACATGAACAGGGACACCTGGGTAAAGCGCCGGGAAGATGGAGCAGTAAAGGCTCCTGGGATTTCTCAGTATGGAAATACGACCTGCAAGTCACATTTTGGAGACGGTGAACACCGAGGGAAGCCTCTCGAGGCGACGCCACTGAAGCAGACCATGCAGAGTAGACAGGAGCCGGCCACGCAGAGCTGGGCCGAAGAGTCAGGACAGGGAATTTCAGGCACAGAGAACAAAGAGTAAGAACAAAGCCACTAAGGCAGGACCACGATTGCTATATGAGGAGCAGACAGATCTTCGACACGACGGCGGACACCGCGCATGGAGCAACTAGGGACCAAGGACAAGACCAGAGCATGGCAGGTCTTGAACGACAGACAAGCCAGGGAATGTGAACTTCGTTATGCACTCACTGGGCAGCCGTCGCTGGCGTTTGAGCGAGGAGTGGAATGATCAGAGATGTGGGAGGCTCATGTGAAAGGCACGTGTAGGATAAATGGGAAAGGAGAGACCCCAGAGACAGGAAGATCCATTACAGCAGTCTGTGGGGACAGAGACAAGAGCACAGAGGGTGCAGTGTGAGAACAGGCAAATGTTAGTCATTAGCTGAGTGTGACAGGTGGCGGGAAAAGCAAATCAAACATAATGCTGAGGTTTTAGGTCTGGGTGTTTGGGTGGATGGCAGGAGCAGAGTTTGGTGACATAAATTAAAGAAAGAAATGCCGACTCCACGGTGTGGACAGACCATCCATTGGAGGCCTCACAAGACAGTTAGAAAGATAGAAACGAGGCTCAGGAGAGACACCAAAGTTGCAGTAAAGATTTCATTCTTTCCATAGAGATGATAAAAGAAGGTGTTATTACATAGGGGGGCAGGGGGGTGGGTGTCATGACAAAAACAGTCAGAAAAGGAAGATGAAGTCGTGAGGGTCAAGGAGTGAGTGACTGAGAGGCTCTTTGGATGTACTCAGCAGTCCACAATGTTTTGCTAGGGTGCCTACTTCGAGTTAGGCCACGTATTTGGCGGGCAGGAGAAAGAGGAGCAGAGATAGAAGTGATGCAGAGATGGGCGAGTAAGGTGCTGTGCAGTTGCAATGGAGAGTGCCTTTCCAGCTGAGGAGATTGTGTAGAGAGGCTCCAGAAAGGATGAAACACAGAAAGACCTCATTGGATTTAGCAATGAAGTCTCAAGCAACCTCAGTGAAGTCTGTCATAGACAGGCTTCCAAGATGGCCCCCAGTGATGCCGCCTCTGGGTACTCGTGCCCTGTGTAACCCCTTCCCTTCTAGTGTGGGGTGGACCTAGTGACTTGCTTTGACAAATTAGAATACCTTCTAACAAACAAGACAGTGGAAGTGATGGGATAGTCTAAGATTAAATTTGAAAGACTGTGACTTCCATTTACTCGCATTCTCCTCTTCTCACTTGCTCACTATGATAAATCCAACTGCCATGTTACAAACTGCCCTGTGGAAAGGCCCATGTGACAGGAATGGCAGTGGCCTCTGCCCAATGACCAGCAAGAAACTGAAGTCCTCAGTGTTCAGCCGTCCGTGAAGAAGCAAATGCTGTCAGCAACTCAGTCATGACTGAGTTTGGAAATGCATCTTTCTCTAGTCAAGCTTGGAGAAGGCTGCAGTCTGTGAGAGACCCTGAGCCAGAGGCTCCTGACCACAGGAACTGGGCAATGAGAAATTAATGTTGTCTTCAGTCGCTGAATTTGGGGCTAATTTGTTATGCACCGACAGATAATGAATACAGTGCATTTTTTTTTTTCAGCACTAAGTCAAGTTCTTTACTTCCCAGAATTGATGGCTGAGGGGAAGGGAGGGGAGAGTGAGAACAGGAAGACAGAAAAAAGCCAGAGAGAGTGAAGAATACAGTGCATTTTGAGGAAAGTGGCGAGGGCAGACGCCAAACCAGGGATTGAAGAGTCCGTATAAAGAGCTGCAGGCAGGAAATATAAAAACTCCTCTAAGAAGTGTGACAGTGAAGGGGTGGGCGAAAGCAATTCCTCCTACTCCAAGCTTATTTTTGAATAGATACAGTAAATTGAAATACTATCTTGAACCGTTACGAGCGCATAGCCTTCCGTAGCCTGCGGACTCCGTGAAGTACCATTACATAAACATCCAGAGATTGATGTGGCCTTTGTTGGGTCGGTTCTTGCTGACAGCCTGCTAATAATAATCAGCAATTTTCCTGCATGCTTCTCAGTGCTCGCTGTCAACAGCCTTCCCACACGTGACGCTGTGTAATCACCCCCCACCCCGCCCCATGAAGTGGGCACACTGGCCTTAAAAAATCAGGGTCCACTGGCACCACCATGTTGCCATCTTTGGTGGACTTGGTCCCCGGGACACAAGACTTACCGTTGGCACAATAGAAGCTGAGCTGGCTGGATGTGACCATCCAGTACACAAGGCTGATTCCACACACCTTGTGTGGCAAAGGTGCTGCCCTACTGGGGACAGGGAGCGGGCTCTCCCAATGCAGCAAGGGCACATCCTCACGAGCGAGCTGATATCATCATGCTCATGAGAGTTGAGCTCTGCTTGATTATACAATTCACCCCCCTCTGCCAGCACAGAGGCCCCAGCTGTTGCTCTTAGCAAAGGACTGACATTTACTGACACTCTGTCATTTTTATGGGCAGAACACTTGATATACCAGCAAGAGCTCTGCCAGCTTTGGAAAGAAAACTCGCCCCAGATCTCCACATTTGGGTGACATCTGCAAGGGGCTACCACGGAGCTCACCCATTTGTGGGCACACTTGGGCATGTGCCTTCAAACCTCGACTTGCAGAGTCTTCCTAATTGCCCCAGTCAATTACTCGGCGTGTAATTCCTCAGGCAACCAAGTGTTCCAGAAAAGCTGTGCAGAAGCTGCCAGTCAGCTTATCCATCCCAGCCCTTCCTGCTGTGCTTCATATGGTGACTTCCAATCTGAATCAACTTGGGAGGGCAAAGAAACAAAACTTTGGGCCTTGTCCGGTGGCTTTAGAAAACCAGCACCACCCTCTCGAATGTGCTGGAATCCGCAGCATCTTGACCCAATTGGGAAATCCTAAGTCTATAAACAAAAGAAATAGGTATTTATTCATGCCACGCCAATTACTGGGACTCATTGCTTCCTCCCCCGAAGGTAATGATGTAGTAAAAGCACATTTAGCACTTTTATTTATTTTTCCATTCCTCTCGTTTTGATCGACTTTCATGGTTTAAAAAAATGCTTTTCTGTACTCAATGTTAGGGTTTCTAAAATGCTGCTTACAAAGAGGTAAAAATGAGTCAATTAGTCACCAAAACCTATTTGCACAGATGAGTCTTCACATTTGTAGGCAATAACAGTGGCGATAAAGACTTGTTTCCCCCTCTGATTTGACTTTTTTCGATCTGTGATATGTAACTAATAATTTGCTTAGAAATAATTTCCGTATTCTTGGCAGAGAGATTTTCATCTCACCCCTCCCTGACTATGCACTGAAGGGGTGGGGGGCGGGAACACAGCAACGACATTTGAGGACTCATTTGGAGGGTGTTACTCACCACTAGTATGTTTGCTCCCACAGATAGTTCATCCTTCTTGTTTCAGTGTTGTGTGTCGTCATCATTTGTCAACGATTTGACACATGACACACGCTCTGTACCAGTCGCTTGCTCTTCCTAAAACCCCAGGAGGCAGGTACCACTGTCATAGTCATCTCTATTTCAGAAATGAAGAAACAGAAACGGTGGCTCAGAGAAGGTTAAGGAGCTTGCCCAGGCTACACAGCCAGGCACGGTGGGGATGAGTTTTGTCCCCAAGCAGTCAGAGCTCTTGACTACTGCTCTCTGCCACCCCTGTCACTCGGTTAGTTTTGCTTCTACAGGTCTTCAAAGTGCTATTTTTAGGTCCATCAAACTGCCAGCCGCAGGGCGTGCCAGCACGCCAAGTAAATAGAAATGATGACGGCACCATCCATTCTTGGCAAATGACGCTGAGCTCGGGGTCAGGTCCACAGGGGCTGGGGAGGTGTTGCGCGTGAGCCGCCAGCTCCGTGGGCACTCTCGGGGGCTGCCCCAGTGCCATCTTCTGCCATCTATGCGTGCACTCAGCGAGTGGACTGTACTCATCCTTCAGGATCTAGTTCAAATGTCCCTGCGTTTGAGATACAGCCCCTGAAACACAGGCAAGCAGGACATTTCAATGCAGTCAGGAGAAAGATACATGCGGGATGATTTCCCTCATATGTGGGATATAATGAAACAAAACAAAGGAACAGACAAAACTAAACCAAAACAAACCCTAGAAATATGACTGCAAAATTGAGGCTGCTAGGTGGGGAGGTGAGGAGATGGGAAGCAACGGGGGGCGGGGAGCAGCGCCCAGTGGGCTACTATGGAGGAATATGGGTTCCTTGGTTATGGGGTGGGGTGGTAATATACAACTATTCCCATAAATCATGTACAGTGTTGTAAACCTATGTTATCTCAATAAAAAAGATACATTTTTTTTTAAAAAATAGAGACTATTGATTTCCAGCTGTGAAAAGTCAGCAGACTTCAGAGACGCTGGATTCAATGATGAAATGAAACTGGAAGATACACAACCCCCTTTGCGTGTCCCTAATGTGAGTTTTAAAGACCAAGATTTTTGGTCTTAGAGTTAAATTTCTCAATGAATGTTCTTGTCAGAGTGAATCAGGAACGAGGAGATGGGCCCTCAGTGTCTTGTCCTTCCCTGCCAACATCTGGGCTCATCTCGGAGACTCCAGGTTGCTCAGAAGTAAGCCCTTACCATTGCACAGTTTGCGATTCATGCAGAAAGTCTGAGCCATGACTCCAATAGGCAGCAGGCCTTCGCTGGGCGTCACCGTGCGGGGTTGGCGCCCGGGCACCTCTCTCTCCCTCACTCATTGAGGATTTATTAAACACAGTTCATCCAGGTCACACAGAACAAAGTGACTAAGGTCTTTGATGACAGAATTCAGAGTCGTCTATTGGAGGAGGGAGATACGTAAACAGAATCCCAAACCTGTGAGGAGTACTACGGGGACACGAATACAGCCCCTTATTCGACAGCCAATCTCAAAACCACACTTTCAGGTGCTCTGCAGCCGTGCGTGCCCCTGTGCGCGCGCGTGCAGTGAGCGACGGTTTACTGACAATTTGTCTGTGCTGAGTACGAGAAGCGGGATGAGGACGGCAGCCCTCCAGGAACTCACCATCCAGGCCGGAAGTCATCCGGTGGCAGGACCGGGGCGCCCACGGAGACCCGGGCTTTGTGGCGCACAGAGCAGGAACCTCCACCCACTCCCCACCAGCTCTGAGGTGAGGGAGAGCAAAGAAGGCTGCGAAGGCTTTCCCGAGGAGAGGCCTTGAAGCTGTGAGGGGAAGCCAGTCAGGTAGAGGCAGCTGGATTTTCATGAGACCCAGGAGGCTTAGAGAGGGAGAGATGAAAGGGGGCGGCGGCGGCGGGACTATGGGCACAGGGACCTTAAGCTCCAGGAGTCAGGGGTGCAGCCGATCTGAGACCGAGCCCCACTCTGCAGGTCCGAAGAGCAGGTTAAAGGCAGAGCAGCCCGAGCTGCCATGGCAGAGAGCTGATGCGTGCCCAACTTCTCCTGGCCTGCCAGCCATCTCCAAGGCCACCAATACCCCCTGAAGGAATCAATATATGGGTGTTAGTGCCTCTAAGTTTTCCTCAGGTTCCCCTTCCACAACTGGAAAAAGCCCCGCAGAGACCAGATGTGGCGGGCCTTGTGGGCCAGTGCAGAGTTTGGATTTCATTCTGAGTGCCTTGGACACCCATGGAGAGTCTGAGGGATTGGGATGATCTGGCCGAAAGGCGGGAGGAGGTAGCCAGCGGGCAGGAAGCCGCGACACTGGTCAAGCAGCTGTTGCAGTAAGTGGCTCAGGCAGCAGAGGAGCGGCTGGGACTGGAGCTGCCAGCAGTGGGCTGGAGAGAGATGGATGAATTTGGGACTCGCTGGAGTTGGCAGTTGTGCAAAGCAAGGAGTTGGGGGTGTGATTGGAGTTGGTGGGGCCATTACTGGGAAGGAGAAGTTTGGTGAAGTCCTTTGGTGGGGCAGGTACGGACAAGGTGTAGAAGTCCACGAGTTCAGTGTAGGCCATAGGAAGTCGGCATAACCATCACTCCGGAATGTTCTCCGAGCTGCGGTCAAGCTGGTCATCAAGAGGAGCAATTTGTCCGCTTTCTTCCTCCCACTCTCCACCTCGAGCTCTGTTGAAAGCACAATCATTTATACCAACAGAAGGTGGCTTATTTTGCTCTCCCAGGAGACAAAGATTCATCCTTTCTTTACTTCTTTAAATTTTTGTGGAAGTAACATTGGCTTATAACATTACATCAGTTTCTGATGTGCAACACTCTATTTTGACATCTGTTCACTGCAGCATTATTTACAATGACCAAGTTCTGGAAACAGCCTAAATGCGCATCAATGGGTAACTGGATAAAGAAGATGTGGCCTGCAGACACAATGGAATACTACTCAGCTATGTAAAAAAACGATACAATCTTGTCATTTACAACATGGAGGGGCCTTGTGAGGATTATGTGAAGTGAAGTAAGTCAGCGTCATCTTACCTTGACTGGAGGCCATCTGGGACCAAGAAGAGCGAGTATGTACCCGCTCCACAGAAAAAAAAAAAAAAGTCTGTTTAACAACGCCTTTCCTCTAAGCCCTCTAAACCTGTTCTATACCCTGCCATCCTGAATTGCTTGGAAGCATTTACTGCCATCAGTGATGGGGAGGGGGGAGTGCGGGGATGGGGGTGGGGGTGGGGGGGGACATTGCAGTCTTGGTCCTCACTTCTATCAGCCTGGCAGGAGGCAGAAAAATGAGATGTTTGTGGGGCTGCAGGGGGGGTGGCTCACAGAAAGAAAGAGCTTGGATCTTCTCAAGTTGACACAAAGGATTTCTCTCAAGACTGGGAAGTATAGGAAGAATGTAGCATTTGATTGTGGTTTATAATTAACTGGTGGAGTAGTAATAGGGTAGATTTGGGAGACAATAATGCTTTCAAAGTCCTTTCTGTAGTCTCCTGTGCTGCAGGGTTTTCTCGTCCAAAGGTTGCGGGCTGTGGCCAAAACCTGTCCAGGGCAGTGGAGAACTTCATGGGGTCACACTCTGCCCTCATGGCACAGGTTTTGAGGGGAGACTCAAGAGTCAGACTGCCTGAATTCAAAACAAGACTTAACTGTCTGCCTCTGGGTAACTGGCTTTGACCCTCCGAGTCTGTGTTTATAATATCAGGGTGCTGCTGTTACCCAGTTCAGAGGCTGTTGCAAGGGTCAAGGGGACGGCACGTGCCAAGTACTGATCCATCACATTAATAGTTAGCAGGGATGGAGGCACAGTATTACCTGGAACCTAACCATCTGCCAAGCTAGAGTCCCGCCCCACCCCCAACCATTTGTTATCTTCTTCTTCCTGCAAACAGACACTTTTAGAGATTTCCTTAAATTCCCTGGAGTAAATAGCCTCAAACAAGATTTGCCTGGAAACCAGTGCTTGGAGCAATAATGTCTTCTATTATGATTGATTTTGCTCAGTATTAATTATCTGCCATCTAAACAAACAAGAAAAAATGTAGAAAAACAATAGGACCAAATTTTAAAGTTTGTATGGTAAATGCTGAGAAGGCGGAACCATTGAAAAGGACAAAGTTGGTGCCTGGAAAATACAGTAGGAAGCACAAATAGTGACAGTGGCCTCTGAGGGATGTCGTTCTCTTTGCTTCTTTCAACATATCTGCATTTTCCAACGTTCCTCTAAGGAGCCTATATTATACGTATTTGTTTAAATCCTAATTAAAAAGAGGTGAAAAGGCAGTGCAAGTGTTGTTTCAAACTTCAGTCTCAATGTTCCTAGCATTGTAAAATAAGCTAGATACAGCTTCAAAAAATTAACTAGTTTAATTCATGCTGTTTGTTCACTGAGTTAATTTAATATATTTATCCTAGAAAATAATGCATTATTCAGTTTAATCAACATTCATTTGTTCTTTGCATAATCATATTTGCAAAAGCACTTATTAACAATGTGTCTGCAGACTCACAGAGAAAGGCCATGGTATCAGTAGAATAAAATTTTTGAAATCAAAGAATGTATTTACCAACCTTAGACAAATGATTGAGTCTAACATCCTGCAGATTTCCATGTAAAATGCAGTCAGGAGTCTTTTTTATATGTGTTTTCATTGGATGCAGCAATGGATACAATGTCAAATTCATGAATATCATGTTACTTCAGAAGGAAATTAAATCTCAGTTATTATTGAATAGTTGGCATCTTGCTTCTGTAACATTGGCTCTTTCTACATAACCTCAATTAACTGGAAAAGTCAATGCTATGGATATTTGCAAATGTTTGTTCTTGTGTAACTAAGATACATATTTTTTCCAATTTTAATCCAGATGTTCAGCATTACGTAGACACAGATAACTCATGTTTTTCAAACTTTGGGACTTGAAAATACTGTCATCCTTTAGGAATAAAGGGAAGCGTTCTATGAATGAATGCTATTGCATTGTTGAATTTTTCTTTAAGATTTTTTTCAAGACTGTGATTTCTATTTCTCATGGATCCACTGTGTGTGACTTTTCAGAGCTCCATCCAACATTCAGAAAGAAAACAGGAAAGTGGATGTGGAGTTTTGTCCACCAGCCTCCATTTGACACTCAGGACAATACATTCTTGGAGAGCTGACTAATGTTGCAGTTGAAACTTCATTGCCATTTTATTTTTTTAGTATGGGGGGGGGAGCTGGAAGATAGTTTACTTTTAAAAAAGTAGTAAAATTGTTGCAAACAATTTTTTAAAAAATAGTCAATTAAAGGTGTTTTCAGCTAGATTGGAAACTTCTGGAAACCACAACTTGAGGGCAGAGGCTGGGGAGGTTAGTATCAACACTAAATAGAGATATAATACATTACTTGCGTTTCCAGATAGGAGAACTAACACTGACGAATTTTAGTTCTTTGACATGCAACTTAAACTTTTTTTTTTACCTTAAGGAAAAGTGTCTAAAGCTTTAAAGTAGAGTGTTACTCAGAAATAACATGACAGAGATGCCTACTAGTAAGATAATACCCCATAAGTGAAGGCAGGAAGAGGAGAAAAAGTAACATTAGTGGTCAGAAAAGTCTTGGACATATTCCAAATACAGGGAGTCACCCCCAGGTAGAACAGACTTACAGAAGTAACATATTGCAGTAATAATTCCTCAGCCAGCATCTGATGGCTCAACTATGCAAAAAGATAAGGTGTCTTCTACCCGCTGAACTTAAAAGGGCATTGGGCAAACATTGCCGCTACTGTCAGCCTTGAACAGGGTGAATGAATAAACAAACAGTTAAGGGATTTCCTAAAAGATAAACCCCCCTTTACAGCAGGGGCAGCTAAATGCTTTGCATTTTCTAAGAAAATATTTATTCAGGGAGAGGTGGGCAATGCAATACGTTTACCAACTCAGGCAACACACAGGACTTACCTCCTTCAACGCAGCACTTCTAATCGTTTCCTAGAAGAGTACAGTGTGCTTTTAAATATGTGATTTTAAAGCCTTGTTCTATTTTTTTATTGCAGTCGGAACAAAAACATGTCACGTTTTAAAATGTGATTTGTATTATTTTTTAGTGGCCCGAGAATCCTCATGAAAACAGCTATAACTTTATGGCAGGGGTTGATGAGGGCAATATGTTTTAATTTACAGAACCAGACTTCAGAGCCAACATTTCTGGAAGAAGATCATTTCAGGAAAGGCGAGCACATCTGTGCCTGAGTGGCTGGGTCCCAGCGGCGGCAGCTGCTCCGAAGGCACCTACCCCGCCATTCTATCCAGCGCATTCAATGCCAGAAAAGTGGTTTTTATCAGTCAGCAAGCTGACAATTTTTTAAAACCTAAAGACCATATTCAAATTTAAATGTAGATGGAAGCTTCAACAGATCTAAGAAAAATGTTTAAAGCTCCTGATTTTCACCTCAAACTCTGGGACTTCTGTTTGTGATTTTAGAAGGGTCCTTAGGATCAGGGATTGTCCCAGGGACCTTCTCCCCACTCCAGGGACGATTCTGCTCATCTCTGCTGGAAAGATTTCATTTGAATATCCTGTCCAATCAGAGCACAGTAGCCCAGGCCAAAAAAAACAATAGTAACTTAAAACCCAGCTCCAGGCCCTAGCACAGTGCCTTTTTCTTCTAAGAGTTGCATGCCTCCTCTCAGTTGCCGATCAAGAGAGCTGTCGTTCAGGCAGGGGAGACCTTTCCCCTAATCATTTCAGGACAGTTACTCAACAAACTCAGCTGATAATCCATCTGTAGACTCCAGAGCTGCAGCTGGATAAACGAAACTGTGCTGTCATTTACGGAAAGAAAGAAAACAAAACACCCTCCGAAATCCAAAGGGAAACAATATGTTTTATAAAGGATCTCAAGTAACATAGCCCCCTGCACCTGGAAGGGTTGTAATTCCTTCCCTCTTCTGCCAATTTCTTGCCAAACTGAAGAACTACCAGGCAATATTTACAAATACACTTTGTAAACAAAAATATATTTCAGATTAATTACCTTCTAAGTTAACAGTTACTATGGTGCTGTGATGGCAGCAAAGGTAAATATACAACCATAGATAATCTTTGCCTCTACCTCTAGCCAGTCTGTGTTATCCTTTATTTAGCAAAAAATGATTTCTACTCCACCCCCACGATACGGAAGTTCCCGCTGCTTCGTGCGGTTTCTGCACCTGTATATCTCCAAGAAGCCTGTATTTCTCCAGTGGGCTGGCTGAAGCACTCTGATTCAAGAAATGTCAGGCTGCTTAAAACACACAGTAATGTGAAGTTATATAACATCAGTGTTGCTCTTTTTAAACGCGCCATTGCAAAGGATCAATCTCCAAAATCCTACCAATCTGGTCAAAGAAATCTAGGTGTGTTCAAATTAAGCCACTCATTTTAAAACTGTTTATTAGAGAAACTTTGAAAATATACAAAAGTCAAGAAAATAATACGGCAGGTCCTTGTCTAAGCTCATTCTGTTTGACGTCATTTTGTTCATCTTGTTATAACATTGACGAAGGGGGAAAAATCCCACAAGAAGAATAACTAAGGTTATTCGAGGACCTCCTTTGTTGTAGATCATCTTGCTTCAAGTCAGTTTCCAAAAACCCATCGACAATGCTAAGTGATGACTCATTCTGCGCAGCAAAACTTCATTGACCTATCACCCCTCTTGAATGGTAATTATAATTTTGCTAAACTTACTTCAGCTGTTTGTCCCCTTCCTGCCTTGGGTTCATTATGTTAAAGCAAATCCCTGTGTAATTGAGAATACCTTTTCAAAATATATAGACATTTTCTAAAAATAACCCAAATGCCATTTTCACAGCTAATACAATTAGGGGTAATTCTCTCTCATCGTTTAATTCCCAGTTCATAGTCAGGTTTCCCCCCAATTCAGCTCACTCAATTTAGCCATTCCTCTACAGGAGCGAGTAGGAGCATCAGATTAGAGCTTCTGACCAAATTTTCTCTCCAGAGCAGCCCTCCCAGTCTGCACCCCAGGGTCCCACACTTGGCGGGGGCTCGGTCAATGTTGGTTGAATCTGGCCTTTCTCTCGTTTGAGGACAGAAATCAAAAGTGACATGAGAAAAGGTAGTTTTTCCAGGGCAGCTGCAGCTCCCAAGATTGAAGCCCGAGAAAGCAGCTATTGATTTCTGTAGCCTCCAGCCCAAGTGCGTAGCGCGCTGAGTGAATCCTGCAGGCCTGTTGGAAAGCCCACCTTGCCGTCTGCTTGGGCCCTGTTTACTGTGTGCATCTGCAGTTAATTGAGGGACTGATTAAAGAATCAACGAACCCAAATTGAATGGTTTTGTTGCCTCCGTTTTCATTTGGTTCAGCTACAAAAGATTAAGTAAATGCTTTTCTCCTCCCTCCCAAAGGTGCAAAATCCCTAACCCAGGCCGGCTCACTGTTCTCTCTGATGACTAGTTGGTGTTTTGCACTCACAGCCTTGAAAGAGAATCCTTTCCATGCCCAGTGCTGGTTGTAATGAAATATATCGTGCTTGACAGCTTGAGCCCGTGCAAAGGTAGAGCTCAGCGTGTCAAGAATAGTGCCTGCAATTTAAAATTTTGGTGTAAGCCGTGCACTGTTTGGGGTGAAGACCATGCTTGCCAGCGCTTGGCCAGCTGTGCCCAAAGGTGCGACTCAAGCACTGTCTGGCCCCAGCAGCCTTAAACCAGCCATGTGTAACCCGGAGTGGCTGGTAAGGGCCTGGCACAAGACCTAGCACAATGCTTACTTAGCAAATGGGGATTAGTCAACAAATGTTTGTAGAATGAATGAATGAATGTGTACAAAGAGAAATCAATCTTAGCACAATGGAGGTTTGTTTCTCACACACACGAGAGAAAGAACAACGAAAGCAGCCAGTCCCAGATGAGCACACACGAAGCTGGCAGCTCAGGGGCTCTGGCTGAGCTCAGGCCCGTGTGTGGCGACCATAGGCTGTTGGTTGGCACACTGGTGATCTGCAGGGTGTAAATGAAATCCTTCATTTTAAATGAGTATTTAATGTGTTTTTCTAAAAATATCTGGTCATCTCCCTAGCATGCACAAATTTGTATTTTTAATTCTGGATAAGGAAGTGAAAAATCATTCTTTCAAATGTTCTCTAAACTCATACATAACAGTGTTTCAGTTACGATAAGCGTGAAAACAGATGGACTCGACTGGAACTGTTGGGTGACCCTGTGGATGGAGGATTCGGGCAGGAACTGCGGAAAGGCAAAATAGTTTTAGACAAGAACTCTAAGCTATTGTAGGGGAAATGAATTGATTAGGTTTTCCCGCCCTCCCAGCAATGATAGACCCCTGTGCTCCTACATGCAGGCCTGATGGCGGCACCCGGAGGAGGGCGTTGGCCTGCGTGAGTGGGCACACCTGAGCCGGGAGACTGAGCGTATAAGGCCAGGGCAGAGAGCACAGAGTGTGGCAGCAGAGAAGCGGGCGGCGGGGTGCAGCAGAGAGACCACGAGAGAACCCCAGAGAGCCCAGAAAGAGTGGAGATTGGGCCTCCCAGGCCCCCTGCCTGCCCTGCACCTGGCTGCCTCTACACGAACGCTGTAGAAAACAGTAAGAGCCTGAAAAAGCCACCGAGGACTCCAGGACTCCCCCTTACCGGTCTGCCCGGGTCATGGGGACCCTTGGGGACTCGCCGGCGCTGCAGCCAAGTCTACTCTCTGACCTTATGCGTTATATGCAAAGGGAATTTTTTAAATTAGGTTTATAAGAATATTTATAGCAAAGTCATTTATAATAGGGGAAGTCGGAAATAACCCAAATAGATGCCCAACAGCAAAGGACCTGGCTAAGCCAAGAATAGCACATTGACTCCGAGGTGCACTGGGAAGCCATTAGAGCACCAAGCAGGTGGTGTGTTTCAATATGTGTAAAAAGCCTGCGTGAAATAATGTTAATTAGAAAAAGCAGAATATAACAAACACCATGAGTGCAGTGATTATAACTCTGAAAATATACCTGCTATTTTGAAAAGGGTCAGAATGGCATCGAGAGTGATGTAAACAAAACTGTACGTTTACTGAATCTTCAACACATCATGATGGTTGTTTGATTGTGTGATGGCAACGGAGGGAGGGAGGGAGGAAGGAAGGAGGAAGCGGGAGAGGGAGGAAGGGACAGAAGGAGGGAGAAAGGAAGGGAAGCTATTACTGCAAACCAGGGCTGCCATTTTAAACATTCTGTCATTCAGAAATGCTCATAGATTAAGAACACCAGAGAGAAATACAAGTGGGAAATCAGAAAGACCCAGGAACATCTAAATCTAGTCTATATGCCTAATAGAAAATCGAAATTCATTTGGAACAAGATCCCTTCTGAATGCCTTGTAGCATTGGTCAACAATTGGAAACCATAATGACCCAAGATGTGTTCAGACTCCTACAGGGAAGGACAGCTTCCCTTGGCCATCAATGTGTTCCTCAGCAAACCACTTTTCAAGTGATGATGTCACCACTAAAGAAAAAAAAATCAACATCTGCAGAATTCACCATCACCCAGCATGCCAAAAGCTTTAGAATTGATTTCTGTGCATTTGCAGCACAACTTCCAGATTCTGTGGCTTAAATTAATCGCTAATGAAAAAGAGAAAGCATTCTTTTTGGATTCTATTTGCAACATGGCCCCTGCAAGTAAACGGGGGAGAGTCTTGGTGAATAAGTAAAACCATTGCCTTAGGATTTAGTCCTAGGTTCTCTGTTGGACATCTTCAAAAATTATTTTGAATCTATTGTCCAAGCTTAAATGAGCCTTCATTGTTGCTGATTTTTTTCCCTCAGTATTCCTTACAAATGTGATTATAATTAAGGGGTGAGAGAATGGAACACATTTGGGAAGAAAGAGCATCACATTGCCATGTCTGTTGAAGCATTTTAAATATTACAAGACCAAATTGAAGGAAATAATTCCCTTAAAATTAATTTAGCTATGAAGACATCCAATGTCAACATGCAAATTGGACAGAAATCCAGGAAGGTCACAGAGCCAAACTGTATTCCACCTGAAAGTTTTCATTTCTGCCACCATGTGACTGCTGCAAAGCAACCAAGGCAAAATGGTGGCTGCCTAGCCTGATGTCTGTGAACAGGATATATGTAAAACAGTCACCCCCTGTGAGGTGGTTAATAGGCCGCCTCAGCCTTAAAAGCATTGTCCTTGCCGCTACGCAGACTCTCTGCCATTTGTGCTGATATTGAAGTTGCAAAATCAAATATTAAGAAGACATATTTTTCTCAAAGGAAAAGATTTACCAGTTAATTAAACAGTGCATTTTTTTTTTTTTTGCATCTCCCTCGATTCCTTCCCCCATTGCCCACTGGGAAATAGAAAGAATTCTAGCTTCACAGAAAACCTGGCGCTCTGAGGAGCCTCGGTGCTTTGACAGCGTTTGTGAAGGTGAGATGCACTGCAAGACTGGTGACTGCGCCTGGATGTGCTCCCTGTCACCCCCGTCCACACAGTGCAGAGGTCCATATGGCGAGTTTGAGATATGGAACAAGCAGCCATTCTGTCCATTTTGTGATTTTTTTTAATGAGGGATAAGGAAGTAGACACTAATAGCTCCCCTGATTGTAAACAAAACACTGTTTTGATTCTCTATCCTCTGTCCTAGCTTCCTCCCCAACACTCTCAGAGTCTAAAGAAGTTCATCCTCTTCGCCTTTTCATATGCACAGACATTGCTGGTTGAGCCTCCTGGGTCATAGCATGGAGATAATCCTGCTTCTCTACCTCCCTCACAGGGTTCTGTGAGGATGAAATGAGAGGTGCGTGGGAGAGCACTTTGAGGAAGGCAGAAACCCGCTGCGTGGGAGGTGAAGGCGGTGGCCATCCTTTCCTTTGAGGCCTGGCTAGTATTTAGGCTGCGGATAGAATATTGAGCTCGATAATCTGTACATTTTGGTCATCATTTGCTGAAAGGCAAATAATTTTCCAGTGAATTTAACCAAGACTTTAGTGAGATGTATCCGTTGGGCAGGTTCTCAAATTAGGACCAAATTGGTCATACTTTAGCTCTGCTTAGGAGGTGTTCAAAAAATGATCCTGGGAACCCCGGAATCACTTTAGGCAAGGGGATGGGTGGGCGGCAGTGTGAGCAGGAAGAAGAGGAAAACAAACGGGGGTCTCTTCATTACCAGTTGCTTCTGGGAAAATGAGCTCAGGGCAACGAAAGAGACTTGGACACCATTTTCTCTGGAAAAAGGTAATTGGATCAGTACAAATCTTGTTTAAACTATTCTTCAGAAACTTCTAGGGTGCCCCTTGAACTGAGGCAGTTTTTAATTATGATCATGACCCCCAGCAGTTGCTACTGAGCTGCTAAGGCAGATCAGCTTCCAGAGCTAGGTGAATCCACTCGCCATCAAAATGAAAGGTTAGGCCTGCTTGGTGAAGCTTTATCCAGATCTTAGGAAGCCTTTATTCAAAATGGCTGGCTCTGTTATCCTGCAGCCCCACATTCAAGACGAGCTGGTACCCTTTGGGGAACAAACCCTTGAAGGGTCTTCATCATCTGGACACATTCAGCACTTTGTACAGTCTTCATTGGCCCCCTCTATACCTTCTGTGGCCTGCTGGATAATACTGAATGGGCATTTTGAGGAGTCACGAGTATACCTCATGCTTTAGCAGCATTACCTCTTTGGAGTACAACAAGCAGTTCATGCAATTTCTCTTTTTGCATTCAGCTTTTATAAAAGTGAATGGAAAGTAGAAAAGAACATTAAAAATGTTGATACTAGGAAAAAGAAGCTCAGGCCTCCTAAACATGTTATGGTTGAGATAAAGATGGAAATTATTACATGGTCCAAAATTTGAGACTCAATCTTCATCTTTGAACTCATATTTTGGACTAGGCACTAGAGGTTCAATTGTGAAGGAAAAGAAACGATTAGATAATTGATAATTATGTACAAAATTCTGTGACTGTATTATTCAGATTGATCTGAGTTTCTCAATAGTACTTTTAATTTTCTGGGAATAGAAGACTCCACCCTGTCCTGTACCATGTAAGACATTTTCTCACACATCCAAACTCAACATGTGTTTGTAGGCACACATTAGACGTGGAAACAGGGTACACAGGATACACACCAGGAATTGTGTTACCCGTTGCGGTCTGGCCGGTTTCTCTGTCCCATGGACATAAAAACTCACTCCTTTAACCTACTGTTCCTCTGCCAGGAATAACCTTCTCCTTTTTATCCCAACCTAATTCCCATCCAGCATTCTAGTCCCACTTCCTCCAGGTAAACTGACTTGGTCGCATAAGCCTTCACCTCTCACTCACTTTCCTGATGGACGCCTATACCAAATTAGTGCTTCCAGCGGGCCCTCAAAGAACAACATTTTGAAGAATGGCCCATATCAAAAAGAAATGCATCTTGAGAAAATCACTGTTAAATTTGACCATGTGAGACCTAGTGAAGACTTGGAAGAATCCAGTGGAGTTACCACTCTGATTCACTCCGAAAAGCTAAGGTGTGAAAAAGTTAAGCCCTACAGGGGAATCGAACCTGTTTTGGTTCAGTTCTGAGTTGGATCACAGTCTCCTCTGTAGGGAGAGAACTGAGTGATAAAGGCATTCTAGCCTTTTCTGACACCTCCATGCCCTCAGCAACAGGCAGCTTCTGCTTGAACACTTGATGGACATTACTCACTCCCTGTGTTGACAGCACTAGAGAAGCCTCATTCCTTGTGTTGAAGGTGAATATTCTGCTCTGTAACTCCTACTCATTTGTCCTTTTGCTGCTCTGCAAAACTGTCCAGAAAAGAACCAACTCCTTTAGCACTTCCTAATTCCTCTGATAGTTGAAGACAGTTCACAAGTCCCTCCCTAAGTCAGCAGTTTGTTCACCCTTCCCCTCAATCCAAGGTCTTGAGTCCCTAGATTATAGTAGGAATTCCCTGTGCGTATGGGTCAAAATTCCACTTACAACGTGTCACACAGAAGCAAGCACAATCCTCTAAATGTGGCCCAATCAGTTCAGGCCACAGAGGATCCTCATTTCTCCACCCTTTATTGAACTATAATTGACAGATAAAAATGGCACATATGTAAGAGCTACGAGATGATGATTGAATATAGGAGTATTGCTGGAAATATTGACCACAGTCAAGCTAACTAACCATGTATCACCACACATAGCTATCATTTTTTAACGTGGTAAAACACTTAAGATCTACTCTTAGCACATTCTAAGTTTGCAATACATTATTATTACCTAGTCGTCTTGCTGTCTCTTGAAGTTATCCATGTTATCCCTGAAATTTTGCTCTCTGACAATATCTTCCCATTGCTCCCACCGCCAAGCCCTTGGCAAGTACCTCCTACTTTCTGGTGCTATTAGTTCACCTTTCTTAGATCCCACATGTAAGTGAGGTCACACGGCATTTGTCCTTCTGTGTCTGATTTATTTCACTTAGCACAACATCCTCCAGATTCAGGATCCCTCATCTTCCGCTCGGTGTTCGGCTGAACCACCTGCAACTGCCATCGTGTAGGTCAAAAGTGATCAGATATCAGCAACTTCATTTGGCCAGTATATGATATTTCTTTTTGTTAAAGGTTTATTTATTTATGCATACAAGATCTGGGGTGTAGGCCAGAGGCATGGGGGGGGTGAGAGGATTCACCAGAGACAGAGAGGGGAGCAGAACAGGCAGATCGACTGAAGTACACTGCTGAGGGGAGCAGTGGGTGAGGCAGGAGAGGTCTGCTGCGCCCTGTGGGAAGCTCCCTGGGGGGAATCGAGTTCGTGCTGCAGTGGCTGCTGAAAGCTTCATAGTGCTGCGACTTCACCTCTTGTACCACCAGGGAGGCCAGTATACTATATTTTTATCCGTACGACCTGAGATCAAACTGTGGCAGCAACATCATTCTGTTGACAAATATGGAATTTAGTCAACTAAAACTTAACAACTCTTTCTATGATCTAGACACAGCTATTAATCCACATCCCCTAGTCTTGAAATGGCACATAGCTTTTTGGACCTAGGCCCTCACTTTACATTTATTTAAGATAATATTCTAAGAAGTCTTTGGAAATCTTGGCTCTATTATCCAGAATGTAGACTCTTCACCCACCTTTGTGTCATCATGCCATCAAAGACCTTCCTACAGACTGGTGATAATGAGGGTGAATATCATTATGCCAAGGAAAGAAACTGAAGACAGAGATCTTGTTAGTTATCTATTTCTGGGAATTTCTAAATTACTTTGTACTTTCTCCACCTGAGAGCATCCATCTAACATAAGAGTTCTCTGCCCCCCTCTGTGACCCCATAATGTCAGGTACCACATACCTCAGTATGGTCAACCAGGGTCAAGGCGACAAATATGCCATTCATTGACCTTCACCACTAGACCAAGTATCTACTACTGGGCTCGTGTGTGTGTGTGTGTGTGTGTGTGTGTGTGTGTGTGTGTGTGTGAGAGAGAGAGAGAGAGAGAGAGAGAGAGAGAGAGAGAGAGAGAGAGAGAATTTGAATACTGCCTCCAGATCTGGACATGACCCCTTAGAAGGGCTCTTTGGCTTCCTCTGAGTGAATTTCTGTGCCTGACTCCACGCTTTGTCCTCCAGCAGACCTTGATACTTGCTCTACCCAACTTAGAGGCCTCCCTTTCCAGCACCTGTATTCATCGGGCCAAGCCTCATTGTATGGAAATGTAGCCTGCTTTCTAAGACCTTCTTTCATGCAGAGCTCCACCTAATACTTGAGAAAATCAGCATCCTGGAATCACAGTGTGGAGCTTGGAGCTGTCATATAACCCACCCCCAGGCAACTTTCTTTCTTCTTGTTGACAGGCCCTTCTGCATCCTAAAACTTGTCCACCCTCTTCTGGTTGATGCCAAGAATTTTATCGTTGTCAATTCATTCCTCTGACTGAACATGATTCCCTGCTAAACGGCTGTTTCCTCAAGGAAAGATAAGCCATAGGCTTTGTGGCAAATCAATGCAATGTCCTTTAGCTGTTTCTCTAACAGTGAATGTGGAAGGGAAGGGAAGGAGCAGGGCAAGATCAGGAAGCCTAAAAAACCAGAAGCTTTGGATTTGTATCCTAAGTAAATCAAGTAAATGAAACAAATGTGAAACCCCACTTAATAACCATACCAGCAGCAAATACTTACACACTGTTTGCCTCACATCAGCCATATGAGGCAGGTAGAATTGTTAGCCCCATTTCAAGATGAGAAAACTGAGGTTCAGAGAACTTGCATAATTTGGCCAAGGTCATAGGGCTAGTAGGGAATAGAGCCAGGCTTTAAACACAGGACGTCTGGCCCCAGAGTTGCAACCTCCCTGCCCCTGGCTACATCACTTCTGTTTCCCTTCGTGAGTCTTGCCTGCTGGCATGGAGAGCATCCTCAGGGCTCAGACAGTGAGTGGACGTCAATAGGAGAGCCCCCTGCAGAGCTTTGTGGCACCACTCTGGGCCCTTCCATATGGAAATGGCCATTGTCCCCACCAGGGGCACATGGCAGAGTTGATGGGTGGGTGGCAGATTTGGACTTGCCTCATCAATTTTTCTGTAAGGATTGTTGCTATTTGAGTAATGGAGTACAGCTTCATAAACCAGAGGGGTTTGGGCTCAACAGGAAGCCTGCTGTAAGACAGTGGTTGTTGTCAGCTGAGTAACAGAAAAGACTGGCTGATTTGTTTGCGTGAGCAGACAAGCCCACAGGCGCGCTTTACATCACGGAACCTGAGAACTCGTTGGGCCTTCAGACTCATCTGGCATAACAACCCATGGAACAATTGCTCTTAATCATCCCCCAAATACATAACCACACCACTGCCATCACTGGTAGCAGTCTAGCTTAAGCACCTCCAAGAATGGGGTCCTTCCTCCCAGAGCTGCCTTTTTCGCCAGCCACGAGTAATAGAACGCGGTCCAGTCCTCATGAATAAGAATGGATTTTGTGCCTGTCAGAAACTCATCACTAAGTGGGTGGGAAGGAGAAGTCCCAGTAGCTCTAGTCTCAGGAGCTCTAGCCTCTGTCCCTGAGAGGTCACTGATATTCAGGCAGAAAAAAGGACTCCAGATTTTCTCGGGAAGCAGTGATGAGAAGTCCAGTTGGCTGCATGGGAGTCCCACAGGAGGTCGCAGGAGTTTCTGGATTGCGTGGCTGTGGGTAGCTTCTGGGCTGAGGTTCTGGAACGTCTCCGCTCTGCTCCACTGCCCTTTTTGTGGGATCTAGGCCCCGGGGAGATGGGACTCCTACAGTGAGCTTGAAAATGGAGAGCAGAAAAAGATGTTCTTGAAGCTCCGCTTTAAGTCGTAGGGCCTCGGGAAACAGCTGGGGGTCTCCAGCCAGGCAGCGCAGCAGCACAGACCCGGCTCCAGAGAGAGCAGCTGACGAAGCACCAGGAACCATTTAGGCACCAGCCTTCTTAGCGCAGTCATCCCTCTCACAGTTCCCGGCTCCCCGCAGGCGACTCGGGGTGATGTCTTTAGCATTAATAGTAGACACTAGTTACTGGGCACCTATGTCGTGCCAGCCCTGGCGCCGCACACCTTGTACGCACGAGCTCCTTTAATCTCCACAACATCACCAGAGGGCAGATATTATTGTTTTCCCCGTTCTTCAGGCTCAGAGAGGTTAGGTAATATGCACAAGGCCACAATTCTTACCAGAACTGGAACCCAGGCAACCATTTTGTCTTATTGCCTGTGCCAGTGAAGCAGGACCAAGTCTCTCTCGGCTTCTACAAATACCTTTAATTCTTCACCTTACCCTAGAGTGACCAGCTGGCTAAATTATCCAAATCTACATAAAATCTTCAGTGGCTCTGCTTCTAGCACAAAGCTCAAGAACGTGAGGATTGTATTTAAGGCCACCTCAATGTGGCCACAAGCTATTTTCCAGGTCTGTTTTATATTACTAACATCATCCACCCCTTAAGCTCCGCCCCACCGCCTTCTCCCTTATGCTCCAACCATGCCCACTGACTCAGCATTTCTGAACATGCCACATCTGATCCAATTTTTGCATCCACTGTTCCCTCTGCCTGGGAATTCCTTCCTAAAGCACCCTCCTTTCCACACCTGGCCAACTTGTTCTTTCTTCAAATCCTGGTAGACATGTCAACCCCCTGTGAAGCCAGCCTCCATCCTCCCAGTTAATCTCTGCCTCCTCCCCACTCCTGGGTCCCTTTGTGGTTAATAGCCTTATAATGTTTTCACACTCTCTTGTGTTAGTTATTCCTGCAAGAGTGTCTCTCTGAGTCATAGCAGAACACTCCAGGAGCAACAGGAACCACACCTGCGTTCAGCTCTGTGGCTGAATGACACAGCTTAGGGATTGTCAGCTTAGGGATTGTTCAAGCCTAGACCTAGCCTCTTTAGTATGGTCTTTGGAGGGTCTAGGTCGTGCCAGCAAATGCAATCCAGGAAGGAGAGAAGAGGAGTCTGAAAGAGATGGCACGAACTCTGACAATCCTGCCTCATTCATTTCCATGTGTTCCCACCAGCTCTTTTGCTATTTTTGTGGTCCTGCCATCTAATGAAAAGCAAACAAGCATCCATCTTCCCCAATCTTGCCAGAACCAAACTTTTAAAATATTTAAAGATCGCTAATAGCATCTCTTTGGGGGCAGGTTGCATACAACAGCCCAGATGAAACTCAAAACTTAAAAGTTCCTCTAAAGAAACCACACATAGGGCCTCCCTGGTGGAACAACAGGTTAAGCCTCAGCACTACGAGGCTATCCGCAGCCACTGCAGCACGAGTTCCATCCCCGGACACGGAGCTTTCCACAGGGCACAGCAGACCTCTCCTGTCTCCCCGCTGCTCCCCTCAGCAGTGTACTTCAGTCAATCTGCCTGTTCTGCTCCCCACTCTGTCTCTGGTGAATCCTCTCACCACCCCACACCTCTGGCCTATACCCCAGATCTTGTACGCACAAATAAATAAATCTTTAAAAAAAAAGAGAGAGACCACACATAGAAGAAAGCCTCCTCTATCACTGCACTCAATGGGATTCAACAACAGGCAAAACTCATCTATGGTTCTAGTTGTCAGAATAGTGGTCACGTTTGCTGGGCTTGGAGCATGTTGCCTGGGTGAAGGCGCTACAGGAACATTCTGGTGTGCTGAAAATGCCTTATCTTGATTTGGGTGGTGGTAACATGAATATTTATGTGTATGACTATTTGTTGAGCTCTAAAGGTTTTTACACCTCAGTATTAAGAATAGAAATCTTTTCCCCAATTTCCCATAACCCAAACTTTCAAAGTATTTTTAGTAATTTCTCCATGTCTTTTTGAGAGCAGCCTGTATCCCCAAACCACAAAGCCCCGATAAATCCTACAAAGAGAAAAATGATTCCTCCTTAATATCTACACGTACCATTTAAAGAGATCTTCCATCAAGATGATTTGAGGATCCTGGTCTAGAAGTCGAACACTAGAGAAAACATTAAATCACCCAGAAGCATTAAGGGGAAGTAAGATTTAAATTTGATAAACCAGGTAGTTGTTCTTACTGTTCTGAAATTGCTTGGCAATATACCCACCTGCTAGTATGTTTTTTTTTTTTTTCAAGCACAACTTGAACCTACATAAAAGTTAAGATGCAGGTATTAACCTTTTCATTGCACCAGCGATAGATATATTTTAAATGGTTCATAGAAGGAAAAAGATTAAATTCTACTTTACAAAAGAACAACCAGACACTAGCTACTCATTCAAACTGATGAGCTCCCCCTATGTTCAAAATGGAACAAAAGAGCCAAACCCATCATTTTTATTAGCATTAACTCATTTACTAAAAATCCGACTTTTTAAAATGGTGGAAACAATGGTATGAAGTATCCTTGTCTGGGCAGAGGTGAATGTTTCAAGGAGTGTTATAGAGGAAATGATGGTGTTTCAATTTCATAGTAGTTAGAACATGCTAAATATTACTTGAATGGCGGGCATAGGTGAGTGACAAGGGCTGCTCACAGCATCTGTGCGACTCTAGCTCAGTGACACCCACAAATATACAGCACTTCTGACTCTAAGCCCAGCCACGCACTATTTCACCAGTGTGTCAGAGTAATCTGTATTTTTATGTGTGATTTCTACTGTCGGTTTGCATTAAGATAAAACCCATTTTTATTTAAAAAATGAAAGGAAGGAAAAGAGTAGTTCTGGGGTAGTAAGAAGACAAGCACGGCTCACATAGGGGTCACGACTCCTGGTAGTGAAGTTCAATGTCTTACTCTGGGACATGGTCAAAAAGTTTGGAAGTTGGAGAAATAGAGGTTGTTTGTCTGGATGCTGCAGACCACTATGCTGTGAGCTGTTGTTCCCTGAAACCCCTAACCCACCTTCGCTGCCTGCCCCCCACTTTCTACTTACCAGGCTCTTCACCCAGAAATCTTATGACTGAGACTGATTTTTTAAAATACCGTCCCATTGCCGTAGATTCTGAGACGACCGAAAGCCTCCATAAAATGCCCATCCCACGCTCTCTGTAATAAAGGCAAATGCTTGCATTTAAGGCTCTTTTTTCTCCCACCTATTCATGTGCAAAAGAGAGATTCAAGGAATAAAAAAATCATATTTACTATTTTATACTTTTCTAAAATATTTATTCTTTAAAAACATGCTTTAATATTGATTATTACAAATAGGCAGTATACTTGGCTTAAAGGGAAAAAATAGGTTTATTAAGTGGCTAGTTTAAAAAAAAACCTAAAGATATAATTGGATCAAAAAGTACAAGAAAAATTAATCTCAACAAAATATCTCCTGGACTCAGTTTCTGAGCAATTGCCCTATAGTCTATAATTATGAATAAAATACCCTTTGAGGAGACCTCATCAGAATCAGAAAGAAATGAGAACAATAGGGTAGGTATTACAAAAGATTGGATCTTCTCAGATAATTGTTTTTAATAAAATGGTAAAAGTGTAGAAAACACCAGGCAACTATAATTAGGATAATAATCTATTGTTCTACAGGAATATGTACCCTGTTGTCTCTTCTATTGGAAAGCAACAAAGAAAATGAAGTAAAGGATGGGTGGATACGTTTGAAGGATAGTTACGCATTGAACTGTAGAGGTCATTAATTAATCTTTCCTTTATAGCAGAACCAGCCAAATAAGGACGAGTGAATGCGGTGTGGGCTCTGAGCGCTCTTTCTCAGACAGACACCCAGGGACACTACAGGGTGACTTTCAGATATGGCAGTATATGTGTTCTGTTTATTTGCTTAGCCACAATGGCGATCAGACACAAAGTACTTGCGCTACAATGGTGAATTCTATTCCCTGTCCATAGCGGCTGTGACCTATCATAGGACTCTTTAGTTGGGAGAAATTCCAGGAATGGCAGAGCCACGAAGATGGGTTTTCACTTGGATTGTGTTTTGACAGAGTGTGTTTTCAAGACAGGACCTAACAAGATGCAAGACATGAGCAAAATGATCTGTCTCTCATCTTCATTTTCCAGATACAAAATGGCGGGGGGTGGGCACGAAACCATGTCCCCCACTCTGAAACCGGGAGAAGAAGAACGTCTTTGTCCGGAAGTTCCCCTGCCCCGACTCCTCTGGCTCAGCCCTTTCCCGGTGCTGTAGAAGGGCGTGCCCTTGGCCACCTCAGGGAAACGGCCCCTGCAGGCTGGGCTCGCAGGCCTCACATGGGCTCACTGCCAAGTGCGCTTCGGGGCAAGGTCCTCGCCTCCTGAGCAGCCACGGTTCTTCTTCTCCCCTGAAACCATCGCCCCTCAAACAACTAGGTCTAAACCATCCCAATTTGGCAGAAGTATTCAGTAGCTAATAACACAGGTTCTAGAGCAGGACTGCACAAGTTCAAGTCTTCTACCATCTACAGCTGCTTTGGCAACTCCCTTAGCTTCTCCAAGCCTCAATTTAGTCATCTGCAAAGTGGGAGTGAATACAGTGCCTGCCGAGAGGGCTGTGATGAGGGTTCCATAATGAAAGACAGGTAAAGTTCTCAGCCTGGAACGCACTGAACACTTACATATCAGCTATTTTTATAATTTTCAAAAAGTGGGAATATTCATCCCCCTTCTTTTTCAGTCTAATAGGAGTTTTGAGACTGTGTTAAAGAAGGGCTAAGTGGTCACTTCTAGAAAAGTTTAGACTTTTCAAGTAAACCCTGATGATCTAGGATTGTCTTCTCTAATTGTTGGTTTTCATAAAAACAGAATCTTCTCTGCCCCCTTCCATGAGACGATCCCTTCTATCCAAAATGCACACAACGCCCTGCCCATGGCGCACACACTCACACTCACACACTCATACTACTAACTAAACTCCAGAGTTTCACCAGCTTTCCCACTCATGTCCTCTGTCCCAGGCTCCCATCCAGAAGATCACATTGTGTTTAGTCACCAAGTCTCCTTGGTCTCCTCCAAGATGTAACAATTTCTGGGTCTTTCACTGTCTTTCTTGACCTTGACACAGATGAACACTAGTTCACTGGATATTCTGTGCGTGGGGTGGGGGGAGAGCTCTGTGGCTCATTAAGTTTAGAAAATGCTAGCTTAAACAAAGACTTTTTAGATAACAGAATATGCTAATGTGTTTATGAATATTCAGGAGGGCCAGCAATAAGCAGTATTTCCCATACATTTGGCCACAGAGGTCGTGACTCACAGTCTCCAGACTAGGGGATCCATAGGGAAATTCCAGTTTAGATGATTTGTGTTACAATAATCTCCCTGCTCTTCCCTGCTCTAGTCTTGTTCTCCTTCCTTCCATTTTCTGGTCAACCACTGGAGTGAGCTTTCCAAACTTTCTTCAGAACTGGACTTGAACTCAAACCCTTTAATGTGTATTCCAGATCCACCCCTGCCTAGTTGGGAGCTGCCTTCCCAGCTGTAGACGTCCGCTAGTGGAACACTTAAACTAACTCCAGCTCCGCTTGCTAGGAAGGTCCTGAGCTGGGAGGTGTGTGTGTGTGTGTGTGTGTGTGTGTGTGTGTGTGTGTGTGTGTGTACTTCTTTGTTTTCCAAAGTCCGATAGGTGGAACTTGGCTTTGGGGAGAGTCCTTTGAACTTTTCCATCCATGACCATGTTCGATTCCTCTGCACACCTGTCCAGCCAAATATCATTTCATCTCCTGCCCTGAATGTTCGCAGGGTGAGCTCACCATGCCCTCAGTTCACCACACTCAGCTCTACTTAGAGCTCAAACTCTTTTTCCTTAGAGCTCATCTCATCCCTTGCGTTCCTCCCAAAACTCATCTCCCGCATAACTAGGTACTCCAGAACGTTTCCAAACCTGTCTCCTGCCTCTCAACTCGCTCTGCCTTTCATACATGCCTCCTTGGTCTATCCAAACCCATCTTATCCTTCCGTCCGGTACAAATGCTACCTCCTCTCTGAAATCCCTTTCCCTCGCCCACCTCCCCCCAAAATAAGATCCACATGGATCGTTCTGTCCCTGGATTCTCATAATGATAGTATCTGCTTGCACCACCACTGCCCTGCACCCCACCCCAACCCTCACCTCGTTTCACTACCTATTAGAGTGCACCTGTAGGACCCACTCCAGGCTGTGGTCACCTTGAACATGAGACAATCGCCCTTGCTTGCCATGATAAGCTCAGCGCCTCCTCTTTCTCCTTGCTCGGAACAAGCACTCACCTCATGTGTGACAAGCGAATACACAAAAGTCTGTAGCCCTTTGTATTTCATTAGTCTCTCAGTTTTGTGTCACAATAATCCCATGGGGGTGGAGTTATAATTAGTCCCAGGTTACAGTCAGGACAACTGAGGCATGGATTGGTTAAGTGGCTTGCTCAGGCATCCCACAGCGAACCAGGCAGCTCGTCGTGTCTCCAGGCCCCGGTTATTAGCTGTGTTCTTTCCAACCTTGCCGCATGGCCTTCTTGAGTAAGTGAGCAAGTGTGTGCTGAGAACGGGGATGTGGGGGACCCAGAAATGAATAGGAATGGAGGAGCCATCCTGCTGGGACAGGCAGGGGTGGCATGTTTTACAGACAAAAACACCCAGCTCTGAGAAAGGCAGTGAGAGGGTAAAAGGCTGGGAGGCAGGGACGCGTTGGTGGCGACCAGAGGAGGATAGCTCCTGGTTGTCAAAGACCAGGGAAGCTGGGAAGAGCCGTGTCAAGCTGGAAATCTGTTCAGAGACAGTGATGAAGCCAACACTCTTTGATTGCCTAAAATTGGCTGTGCAGAAATGGATGGCAATGGAGACGTTTGCTGCTGGGGAGAGAATATACTTTAAATTTAATGAGGACAACTCTAGAAGCCCTGCTGATTCCTGATTGATAAGTACTAAGGCGCCTCACTTAACTTGCAGGCACAGCTGTCTGCACTGAGCATGGTGGGTATTGGGCAGCCGCTCGGCCCACAGGGAAACAATCTCTGCCTTTTTGCCTGTTTGCGATTTCACCTCCTGGACAGCAAGTGGGAGAAGGGGCAAGCCTGCATCCCTACAACCCCCCCAAAAGGTTATTTTGTCCAAGACGAACATTGCCTATTGAATTCTCACTAGCCTGATTAGAAAGGATTATTCTGAAGGTCTGTGAAGTATCTAGTAACCAATCTTCCTGAGTTATTTTTGAATAGCTATTGAATGGATAATTTCCATACCCATTATCAAAATGATATGCTGGAGGTGAAATTTAGCTGTATTGTATTTGATCAGTAATTGCAGAAATGTTTCCCTCAGACTTAATGCCTTATTGGCGGCAGGTCTCTCTACAGGCGCAAAAGACTTTGGGATACTTTTGGGGTGACACAAATGCTTTATTATTGTAATATTTTTGTTGCGGTGGGGGAGGGGAGAAACGAGATTTATTTGGGCATCTGAAGAGGAACTGAAAGTTTTTTTTTCAGCTCCTGAGAGCAGCATTTGGCAACATAGCGCTTTCCACCAGCAACAGCAAGGGAATAATCTGTCTCCCTGTCGCCCAAGCCTCGGTGCTCTGGAACAAGAGCAGACCTCGGGGGCTCCCCGTGGACAGCAAATCCGATGACAACAGCCATGCAGGCAGGGCCCTGTCGCCAGAAATAAATGAAAAAGAAAATGAAGGTTGAGCTATTTGACGATGGGAGGGGAATTCAAGTCCTAGGGTTCACTTCGTGCTTCTGCATGGCAAGATTCTAGATCAGCTGCTGCCAATAGGAATACAACACAAGCTACATATGTCCTTTTAATTTTTCCAATAGCCCCATTTTTAAAAGGCGAAAAGGAACAGCTGAAATGAATTTTAAGAATATATTTTATTTAACCAAATATATCCAAAATATTAGCATTTAAACATGAAATCAATATAAATTATTAATGAGATCATTTACATTGTTTTCACACTCACTCTGAAATTGGCTGTATATTTCACCCTTAGAACATATCTCAGTTCAAATGAGCCCCATTTCAGGTGCTTGGTAACCATATATGGCAGCGGCCACTATCCTGAATAGCCCCCGTCTGGCTTGCGCTCCATATCAAGGATTGTGGCTCCCAGTTCATCCGTGATTTGAGTTGGTCCCTATGGTTTGTTCTGCACCTGGACCAGGGAAAAGCTCAGATTGCCCTGATCTTTTAGATGGAGCCCTGTCCCCATTCAATCCTGTGGTTTTATGCAGACCCTGCCAAGGTTGTCAAATCCAAAAATCAAAATCATCTGCTGACAGGGCGAGTAACGTTGTGTAATAATGATTTATGCAAAGAAAGGAGAAGGAAGCCTCCCATATTCTTTTAGAGGAAAAGACGGTAGAGACCCTGCCAGCTTCAAGATGATCCACCATGACATCTTAGCCCTGAGCAACTTTTAGCATCGGGCACTTCACCGAGCCTCAGCTGGGCTTTCCAGTAATGATTTTGGAAACAAATCCTAGTAGAACCAAAACAAAGGTGCCTCATTTTGTGCTGCCAAAATAGAATCCAGAAATGAATATTGTTGAAAATTGGTAGGCAAAAGTGGATTCCTTTTGATGGAAGATCTTTTTAGTTGCAGAATGGCATTGCCATTTTAACTCTTTTTGTTGTGATGGGATTGCACTCATAGCTGCACGCTAGGCATACTAAAGGAATGTTATTGCACGGGGCATTTATGGCCAGAGTGTGGGCTATTCACTTTGGGGGGTATAAAACTAATTTTAATATATGTCCACCAATTTGGCATTGATTTCTCTTCTCTCTGTTATTGCTACCTAATCCTATCAGTTTCTAATTATTTCACATGTATGAGATTTGTCTCTTTCATAATATGGTTCAATTACCAAAAAACAAAGTAATTTACATTCTGCTATGGTCCCCTCCCCTCCCCACCCAAGTGCGCAGGATTTTATGCCATTAATGCTTGTCCACTTGACCTGATTCCAAGTTGTCCGACAATTTACCTCTGAAAAAAGCTGTGGTCATTCTTCTGATATACTGGCAAATTGCTATTACTTCTTACTCTCCTCCCTTGAATGACTTCATTTAGATAGTTGATGTGCAGTGATTAAAGCCACTAATAATGAGTTTCTATACCACAGAACAAATGTCAGCTAGTGAAAAACTCAGTCACCTAGCTGATTTGTCCACTTGACTTTAAAACTATTGACTGCTCTTTCCTTCTGAATTGATAGAAAAAACTGGTATTTTGGCATTCTCTCTAAGGTTTCAGTCTCTTCATTCATCAGGCATTTTGTTGAATGTCTACTATGTGCTAATAATTCTGGACAATGGTTTCTAAGATCTTGGTTTGCAAGTTCAGTGGTGTGTATTTAGGACATGTTAGAACGTTGTTTCATATTTTTTTATTAAAATGAGACAAAATTTGGAAAAACAAAATACTAATGACAAGAAACATCTCAAACTTAATTGAGACAAGCATGGCTATCACTGGATATTCTGTAACATGGCAAATATTTAGCTTCAATTAAATTATCTTTGGCCTCAGAGACTTTGGCTTCGATTGTCAATGTAAAGATTAAAATTATGAAGGAGAAATAAAATGATGAAAATCTACTTTTGAAAATTGTGACTAGAAAATAAAGTATAATTGGGGATTTGCATATTATTTTTAGGGGAATCCACTCCCATCCACGCCACAAGATCATAAGGCTACTATTTGTCTCTTACACAGTGGACTTTTATGCATAGTTCCAGGATTGCTTTTATAGGAAAATGGGGCTCTGCTTGCATAATGTTTGGAGTTATCAGTATCAACATGGCAGTCAAACCCAGGACTAGCTAAACCTTTTTCCTAAATATCTCACTGTTTGGTTGGTGTTCTCATCAACACCTCTTTCAATCAAGCTCCTTGGTTGATAAAAATCACCTATATAAAGATAATTCATTGCTAGCTTAATCACTGGAAACAGTCTCACTTTTGAAAATCATATTTCACTAACTTTCTCCTGTAATTTTTCATTTTATACTACTCAGATTGACATGGACAGAAGGTTAAGTAAAGTAATAAAGCAAATTAAAATTCAAGAGTAAATGAAAGTTACTTTGTGAGTCTGCAAAGGTGGCCACGAAGAAGTTTTCCATAACGAGAAAGTCCTGCAGCTTCTAGTGTTTGAACATGCATTTTATGTTCTGGTTGTGATTGAAAGTAGCCTAATATGTTGACAGGCAAAGGAAAAGTATTACCCCATAAAAATTCCCTTTAAAAAACGGAAGCTATCCAATTTGCTTGTCTAAAAGACAGTGTTGCCAGGCATTCTCACCTCTTTGGAAATTAGTTCCAGCAGGTGAATAATTACATTCCTACCTTGGGCTGGGAAAGGTTCTTTAGTATGTGCTGGGAGTCATCAGCCTCATAATCTTGGAATTTATGTAAAATAACATACCCATGAGCTTTACAAACCAAATGAGCACATTTAAAATATAATTGAAGTTCTGCTTTGTTGAAAGAAACAAATGAGACTGGACGTTTTTATTTTAAATAATACCTCTTCCACACATGTAAACGGACTGCCCTCTTCTGTATGCCAACATCAAGGTCGGGGACCAGCTGACATTAAAAAAAAAAGTTATTCGTGTCCAATTGAGGACCTTCAAAGTTGGATTTTATTTCCTCTTTTCTGTCGTAAAATTCACTAAACATGGCAAATAAAACAACATTGTCGTCCTTGATGCAGTTAGAATCACAGGTGCAATGCTGAGGTCCATTAGTTAAGATTTAAGTTAAGACAAATCAGGTCACAACCTGTCGGGATGGCTTCCTGCTGCTTTCTGACAGCCAGCACCTAGAGCTCTGTTCTTCGAGTTTAATGTGCATATGTTTGAGCCTGGGATCTTGTTAAAATGCACATTCTGAATCTGTGGCTGTGGGACAGGGTGCAAAATTGAGATTTTTCACACGTTCCCTGGTGACGCTGATGCTGTTGGCCCATGGCACACACTTGGAGTAGCAAAGGCACAGGCTTATGGGCTACACTTGTGTTCTCGGGAATGCATTCTGTGTTGGATCACAGGGAAAATTCCCCCACTCCCTCTGGTTAGCTGAGGCTGGACGGATGAACAGATAAACATCAGACAGATTAGTAGGAGAAAAAGCCAAAATTTAATAACATATGCGTGGAGAATCTACAGTCATAAATTCTAAAGGAAAATGGGGCAGGCTAGGGATATTTATCCTGTGTTTAGGGACTTGAGGCATCAAGGGGGGAGTAGTGGGACTTCCCAGGAGAGAGGTGAGGGTGTGACCTCATCTCTACTCTGAGAGTAAAGGTGAGCTTCTCAGGTGGAGAGAGCGTGGTCACTGATAGACCTACAACTGGGTGATACCCCCCAAAACTACATTCTTTTAGGTCATGAAAAGGGGAGCAGTGATTGTTTCTTCAATTAGGTAAAAGAGCAAAGGACAAAAAGGCCCTGGGACTTTCACTGCTTTTTTTTAAAGATTTATTATTTATGCATACAAGCTGGGGTACAGGCCAGAGGCGTGGGGCGGCAAGAGGGTTCACCAGAGACAGAGTGGGGAGCAGAACAGGCAGATTGACGGAAATACACTGCTGAGGGGAGCAGCGGGCGAGGCAGGAGAGGTCTACGCGCCATGTGGGAATCTCCCCGGCCAGTGAGAACTCGCGTCAGTGCTGCCGACAGTTCCACAGCGCAGCGCTTAACCACTGCGCCACCAGGGAGGCCTTCACTGCTTTTAACTGAACAGTCATAGACTTCCCAGGGCTCACAGAGCCTCGACTGACCACAGCAAAGTGACACTTGTTCGAAGAGACTTATTCTGGGCATATTGAGAAAGTCCCATCAACCTTTTTAGGGAGACCGACCCCACACTGTCTTCCTTTACAGGCTGCAGGATTCACCTAGGAAGTGGATGTATTTGCCCTCCTGTTTAAATATTTATTGGGGGAATGGTCGTGTTTGTGAAGGAAAAAAAGGAGGAGGGAATTAGCTTCCTCAGTATACAATTATGGGCCAGGGACCGTGTTAGGCACTTTCATATAATTCTGACAAGCACGACTCATGGTGGGTGGTATTTTCCCACATTGACAGTGAGGGAAAAAGATGTACTTGCTGAAAATCAAAGCTGCTTTCCACTGTGCCATCCTGTCCCTAAGGTTTCCAGCTTAATGACCGTGGCTACTGGTGCCATCTAATTCACCTGATTGTCGACATGATTTCTGCAGTTCTCAAAAGGAACGTAATTCAAGCTGAAAGTTTTTGCCTTACGTCGTGAAATGTAACAGAGCCCCATGACAGCAGAGCTTGTGACGTCTTAGTTCTGAATATACTACGAGTCACGTGGGGCCATGACATGCAGCGAGTACACTCAGGACATGCCTGGTGGCTCATACTCCCTCAGGAGGGCGCCAGTGTTGCCCTCCCACCCTCTTGTCCGCCTTCAGTCACTCACCTCTGGCCAGACCGCTTGGTGCCCAAGCCAATGTATCAGTTGCCGATCAAGATGAAGTCAAGTAACCAGTTTATAGTCACCGCTGACAGTTCTTCCACTGGAGCTAAGTCAAGAGGGCAGGGGAATACCGTGCACCCAACACTCAGACCGGGATTCAAAGCAAACTCACTTCAACTGATGAGGGATCTATCATGACTCAAGTTCCCTCGGTAAACAAGTTTCTTTAAAAAAGAATCAAGGGGGTCTCCCTGGTGGCACAAGGGGTTAAGTCTCAGCACTATGAAGCTATCCGCAGTCACTGGAGCATGAGTTCGATCCCCGGCCAGGGAGCTTCCCACACGGCACAACAGACCTCTCCTGCCTCCCCGCTGTTCCCCTCAGCAGTGTACTTCAGTAGATCTGCCTGTTTTGCTCCCCACTGTGTCTCTGGTGAATCCTCTCACCACCCCACGCCTCTGGCCTGCACCCTAGCTCTTGTATGCATAAATAAATCTTTAAAAGAAAAGAATCAGGGCCTCCCTGGTGGCGCAGCGGTTGAGCACTGTGCTGTGGAGCTGTCAGCAGCGGCGATTCGAGTTCGACGCTCAGCCGGGGAGAATCCCACATGGTGTGGCAGACCTCTCCTGCCTTGCCCGCTGCTCCCCTCAGCAGTGTATTTCTGATCTGCCTGTTCTGCTCCCCACTCTGTCTCTGGCAAACCCTCTCACCGCCCCACGCCTGATCTGATCTACTGGACAAGTTGTGATCTACTTGGGGGTGGCCTGTACCCCAGCTTGTATGTATAAATAAATCTTTAAAAAAATAATCTTCTAAAAGAAAAGAATCAGGAATCAGGGGACAGAAAGCGGAATCGAGACCCACAGTTTTGAAGCAACCCGGAAGCAGTTCTCATTCTGCCTGGGCATAAGGGCCTGCCGAGGACAGCCACGTGATTGCAGCAAATTCAGCTCAAGGCGATGACTGAGCACCTGCTATTGGCAGTTCTGGGTGCTGGTGAGACTGAAAGAGTAAGCGCCAGACCGAACCTCAGGAAAGTGTGGAATATATTCCAGGACTCTGGTTTGCCAGGAATGTAGGACGTGCCCACGGCACAAATAGCTCATGGGGGAGATAAGGTCACACAAGTGGTTGGAAGCTAAAATGCGGAAAACCTTAAATAACTCACTTCACCAGGGAGGCTCTTGTTAGTATAGAACAATATGAAGGTGTATATGACTCCTAAATGATATCTGCTCAAATTCCCGTGAAAATTCCACCCGGCTTTGATAGAATGCAGAAATAGGCTATGTCAATGTTGAAAGTAAAATCTGCAGACTTCAGGGTCACCCTACCAGTTATTAAGAAAAACTACAAAGCTGGAGTGACAAGAACCAGGGCGCTACTACTGATCCCCTCCACGACTTGTCCAGTAGATCAGAATTGAGTACTCTCCCCGCCCGCCCCAGTTTCAGTTCTGTGTTCCAACAGATCAGCCTCACCTCCCTTCATCTGTGCTCCACAGAGCAACCGGAGCCATCACTTTAAAATTGTAAGTCTGCAAAAAAATGAAGCTAGACTACTACCTCACACCCTGCACAAAAGTCAACTCAAAATGGATAAAAGACCTGGATGTAACACCAGAAACCATAAAATGTATAGAAGAAAATATAGGCAAAACTCTACATGACATACATCTCAGCAAAATCTTGAAAGACACATCCCTCAAAGCAAAGGAAGTAAAAGACAATATAAACAGATGGGATTATATCAAAATAAAAAGCTTCTGTACAGCAAAAGAGACATTAACCAAAACTAACAGACACCCTACCAACTGG